>JAJOZX010001354.1:152500-182500 GCA_023014485.1 Bathynomus jamesi | reverse complement strand
ACGGTGGGATTTTCGAAAACGTATTGTAAACTGTAACAAATTTGTCATTTCTGTATCTGATACCATTCAAAATGCCAATGTTTAAACATTAAATGTTAGAAACAGTAATTGGTTTCTCTCTCTTGATTACCATTAACAATGCTTTTGTATTTGTAGATTCAAACAGCTCTATCTCCATAACCATTCAGAATTAGACACATGTTCATATGAACTTTTTTTCTCACAATGACCGATACTATCACCTCCCGAAGTATTGACCTTTCCGTAAGTTTCCATACATAGGAAAATTTAAATTATGGTCTTCACGTCCGTCGGTATTTGGATAAGCAGTTTCCGGATGCTTGGATTGGTCGGCGTGGTCCTGTGGAGTGGCCTCCCAGATCCCCAGATCTCACCCCCCTTGATTTCTATCTTTGGGGGCACTTGAAGGCCATGGTGTATCAGGAAAAGATACGAGACATAAATCATCTAAAGGAACGTATCACCAACGCCATTACAAGCATAACGTCAACTGTGCTAATGCGTGTTCATCAACAGTGGGGAACACGTATTGAAATGTGTTTTCAAAACAATGGCAACCATGTAGAGCATATTATATAAATAAAAATGGTTGTCCATAAAAAAATGTTTATTTTTCCTATGTATGGAAACTTACGGCCCACCCTGTATATAATTATATATATATATATATATATATATATATATATATATATAATATATATATATATATATATATTTCAGTGCTAATCAGTTCAGCATTTTAGTTCGAATGTTAATGCATTCCTGTTTATCTTTAATCGTTAATTTTACGATGATGCTTTACGCTCCTTTCATAAAACTGAGGATGGGGAGGGAATTCTCGCTTCCTATTATCTCTCTATCACCGCGGAAATTAGTTAGTAAAATAAATTAATTTTTGCTATTAATTTTATATATATATATATATATATATATATATATATATATATATATATATATATATATATATATATATATATATATATATATATATATATGTGTGTGTGTGTGTGTGTATGTGTGTGTGTGTGTGTAGAGAGAGAGAGAGAGAGAGAGAGAGAGAGAGAGAGAGAGAGAGAGAGAGAGAGGAGAGAGAGAGAAGCGCTCAAATTTCGTATACATACATTTTTAAAGTATAGAAAATTTTTCGTTGTGAACCAGTTTGAGATCTTTCCTCTGCCGACGATTACAGTCATACTATCGAAACTTTTATTATCCGAAATTCGATCTGGAGTCGTAGCGATTCCGTTGACAATTGTCGGTTTTAATTAAGTCCGATGAAGTCGCACATAATTTACGCTGCTTAAACTTAACTCCGAACAACGTTTCGAACTTTATACCTTTCTTCTCTCCTCCAAATTTATAGGATGGCGAAATGTCAACGAGTGTTTTAGGCGTTTTTATACACTGTAACCAAAGTTAACTGTAACAATGTATAAATGCTGATGCGATCCGCCTCTAAATATGCTTATAAATAAGTGGAGAGCATAAACAGAAGTTTCGGGGTATGACAACAGACAGGGGTGCAATTAATTCTCGGGAGAAACAAAGCATTTGCCAATAAATCTTTGGAAAACACGATAAAATGTAAGTTAAGTTGCAATGTCCAGACGCTATCTCGCTATTCATCGAATGTTATACGCATCGACTGGGTTAATAATAGAAATTTGCAAATATTCTCTTTTGGGGAGTTTATCTTATTTTGGGATTTTATTGTTGGTGATTGCGATCAAACCGTTACGGATTTTATTTTAGAAGAAATGGGCATGTAGGCTAAGTTTAGCGTGGCATTCATATCCAGTGCCAGGTAAAATACTGACATATAATTGGTGTATTATATATTTTCTCTCTCTCTCTCTCTCTCTCTCTCTCTCTCTCTCTCTCTCTCTCTCTATCTTGGGTGGCTGGGTGCATGTGAAAGGTGAGGGCATGGGGTGGAAAATCTTATTTCCTTTCTCAATTGCAGTTTCAACCCCTTTCTTTTAGAGGTATTTCATCACCTGCCAGTGTGATGGCTTTGCACTACGTGGGTTTAAACATGGAATTGCTTAATCCTTTTGGGGCTAAGCTGGAGTGGGTCATGAGTTCTTCGTTGGCCCGATACCTACAGTATGTAAATAGAGCTGTAAATATTTTGTAAGGTTTCTGTGACAATACGAAGAAATTGCTATGCGATTAGCACAAATACTCGTATATTATGTTAGTTTATACAACCATGCTTTCTGCTGCGCGGTTTCTATGTGTGCATAACGTAATTGTCGAGCTACTTTATATATTCTCCTCTTCCTATAAAGTTTCCTGGAGCAAGTGTAGTTTACGTCCCCCTGTGGTGCGTAGTGTAGTTTGCGTTCCCCAACTTTGGCCGCGTATACCTAATCAAATAAAACGTTCAAACGTTATTTGACGATTGGTTAGGTTAAGTCGTAATATTTTCGTTAGTTTTAAGTTTTATTTGATGGATTCATTTAAAAAATGTCTCCTAAAGATCTTAGTGTAGTTTACGTTCCCCAACTTTGACCTAGTGTAGTTTGTGCCCCCTTTTGCATCAGGGGGACATAAACTACACTTGCTGCAGTTTCCTTGGGTACCTTTCTCCGTACGCGCCTCTGGCGGGGAGAGAGCGGTGGGTGGGGAGAGAGCAGAGGATGGGGAGAAAGCCTTATGTTTTTCTATCCAGTTTTCTATTATTGCTAAAATAATTAAAAAATTAACTATTTTAATAACAGGAACTTCCCTGAGTGGACTGAAAGGTCTTTGAGGCTTACCTTGTCCTTATAACTCCTTGTAACTCTCTCTCTCTCTGTACATGTATATACGTGTGTGTGTGTGTGTGTCCTTAATTAAGTTTTCTTAACGACAGGAAAGTACCACATACGACATCCATTACACTCGGTAAAACTGACATTGTCCTTACTTTCATTGCCCACTGAAGAGAAACAAATAAAACTCATGAGAGAACGAACATGCCCTATTTCCGCAGAATAATTATACATACCCTGGGCATAATTTGATTCCTATTCCTTTCATTGTCGGTTCAGAGGCGGACCTAAGAAGGATTCGAAGTGGTGCTACGACTGCGTAAGATAATTGATGATTGATTTTAGAGGTTTTTTATAACAGTTTTTTAATTAGAGTTAAGTAATAAAATAAGGATAGAAAAAGTTACAACATATTTTTATTATTTTTATAATTTTTAAAGGCGGAGCCCTTTTTTTACGAGTAAATTACACCTTTTAGTTATTAAGTAATTAAAAATATAATCTACATCTACATTAACATGAACCTATGTTAATTGTAGGTATATATATATATATATATATATATATATAATATATATATATATATATATATATATATATATATTACATCGCCTCCCCCACCACCACCCCCGTTGTACTTTCGGCTTGATCACGTAATTGTAGCAAAGTGCGAAGTGGACAATTAAAGGCGATCGTAGATCCATATCGCGTACTTGAGAACATGAACAAGGTGAGACTGTAAGTACATAAAAGTGAGAAAAAAGAGAGACAGACGAGAGATAGGAGAGAGGCAGAGGGAAGCAGCGCCTACGAATTTACTTATTAAAGGATCGACTACGATCATATCAAAACTGATAGGCAATAAAATACCTGAAATAATTGTCCTCATACTTGGGAATCGTTCCTGTACATTGAACGGTATTGTGTACTTGAATGACTTCCAAAAGTGTTACACATTTTTTGTATATATATAATATATATATATAATATATATATATATAATATATATACATTATATATATTATATATATATATATATATATATATATTATATGTATGTATGTATCTGAAGTCTAAATGTACACTGTTTTTGTGTGTACGTTTAAACAGTATACCTACAACGTTATATATATATATAAATATAAAATAGTGTGGTGTGTGTGTGTGTGTGTGTGTGTGTGTGTGTGTGTGTGTGTGTCTAAACCCGAAATAAATATAAAGCAGTCGTGTCCAAGTATTCCATAATAAATCCGAAAGTACTTGGGCAATTATTTTATATTTCCTTTGTAGGTTACATTAACATTTAATAATATACTATATATATATATATATATATATGGGGGATCTGGGGATAATAATGACAGATCATGCAAAATTCGAAACACAAAATCAGATAGCGATAAATAAAGCAAAAAGAGTCGCAGGACAGGCACTAAGAACGTTCAAAAGAAGGGACAGGACAGTAATGATTCCCCTGCTAAAAACACTGATTATACCAAAACTTGAATACTGCTCAGTTTTGACGTCCCCATATAAAAAGGAAGAAACTAATAAACTAGAAGAAACGCAAAGACATTTCACAGCCAACATTGATAGCTGCAAAGAAATCAACTACTGGGAAAGACTACTTAAACTAAATCTCTACACCCTAGAAAGAAGAGAGAGGTACACCATAATCTACATATGAAAAATGATCGAAAAACTGGTACCAAACCTAAAACTAAACCCAATTACCATTCAAACAACACTATGATCGAAAAACTGGTACCAAACCTAAAACTAAACCCAATTACCATTCAAACAACACTGGAAAATAGGAAAAGTAGAATGTGTAGTGTTCCCAAATTAAAGGCCCGACAAGGGACCTCCTCAACAATGAAGGAAAATAGCTCGGTTGTCAGGGGGCCAAGATTTTTCAACCAGCTTCCAAAGGACCTCAGAAACGTTACAGGGGTCAAAGTTGAAGTCTTCAAGAGAAGACTAGATGCCTAGCTCAGGACGGTACCAGATGAGCCGGGTGTACCTGGCTATGTACGGTGGAGAGCGCAAGAAAGCAACTCACTCCTCCACCAAGCCAGACCTAGAGGCAGGGCCACCAGCTTGACCTCCGTGTGAAGAGAGACCAACGCACGAAACGGCAACGAGGTTAACAAGGTGTGTATATATATATATATATATAATATGAAGAAACTTAAGTACGGTAAATGATTAAGGAAAAAAATTCAGTAAGAGAAAAAGAGAATATTCGAGTATGATTTTATGGTGATTGAAAAGGGCTCGTGTAATCCAATGAAAATTGCGGCACAAAAAGTTGATTGAAAGAAGGAGGTCGTACAAACGATATTTAGATTAGAAGAAATATGTAATTTTAACAGCCGTCAAAATATAACATTTGAGTAGAAAAATTTGAAGTGTTGTTGTTGTTGTTGTTGTTGGTGGTGGTGGTGGTGGTGGTGGTTCGGACGGTGGATGTAAAGAAAGAGCGTACGTATTGTATGTTTTGCGGAAGGGACTGGACATTGCTACTTGACCATAATAGGAATAGGAGTCGGAAAGTGTAAAGGAAAAGGTTTTGTACGAGTAAATGAGGGCATTGAGAAGGTCGCTTCTTTAGGATTATAGGTGGAACCGAGTTTGGTTCCGAAACCTTACTGTATTCAGTGTTTGAATATAAGAATTTACAAGCGGGTTTTATTGTTATTATTATCACCATGTTGAACATTGTTAAGAGGTCTATAAAAGTAGTCGAGACGAGTCCCTATAATTATCGTCTACAGCAATGCATGATATATCATTTTATAACATTTCGGACAGAATTCCTTATATAGCATAAAAAAAAACCTTTGTTTTCAAAATGTGGGGTGTGAGGGAGGTAGAAAAGCGTATAGTTCGTATAAGTTTTCCTCGACGGGTCGTAATTTATCTCCCTTTCTATGAAATCTTAATATTCAGTTATTTCGTGTAACATATTTTGTACCTCTTCCTCGAACTGTTTCTCATTGAATTCTGAAAAGTGCGCAATATGATCCTAAAGTGAGATGGCCAATAAAGTTCTCAACCCCTTTTCGAGATACAAATATATACAAACCGCAGAATAGCAGAGAACTCTTTTTTTTAATATTTCAATAAACTTCATTGAATTTGAAATTAAATTGTTCTTTCATAAAGAAAACATCCTTCTTAGTTCAATTTGCACGTATAATTTCCATTCAAGTTAAAAGGTGAATGACTAATTTTAATTTTTTGCCTCTTTTGATGTAAAAATGACCCTTATTTAAGAGGTAATATATTTCAAAGTGAATCGTACGCGAGTCCTTCATTGATACTTACTCCTATATTAATTCCTTCTCACGGATCTTATATCTTGTATTTGTACGGATTAACAGCAATTCCAAACTATAAATAAAGATGCACAATATTTTGTCGTAAAAGTAAAATTTAAAAAGAAACCCCCAAAATTTTCCATTCTTAATTTCCTTTTTAAAATTCTTGTTTTTTTTTGTGTTTTTGTTTTTCAGTGACAAAAATAAATATGTATTCACTTATTCGCGAACTTGATTCTTTTTGCAATTGTACTCGATGAAAACTGTTCGTTGCGTCTACTTTAGATAGAACGTTGCTCGGTTAACCTTGGTTTTGCTTCCGCCCAAATTGTTCATTTTGACGAAGGTCAAGCTCGTCACTCCACCTTAGACCTACAGTTTAACGCGGAATCCGAACCACGCAGCAGCCCAGCGTCTTAACCACTTGGGTACCTAGGGTACTCATTTATCAACCAACTTATTTTTTTATTATGTGGAAAGATGAACAGCTGGGTAAGTCGCGCGCCGCCGCCCGCCGTCACCGGGTCTGCATCCCGGGGCCGATGATGGATTCGTAGTCAGCGACGCCAACCACTACACCACCGAGGCGCATTTAAAAAAATAACAAAATAATGTTGGGGAAAAAGAAAGTGTTTCATTTAGAGTTATATGCTGTGATGGTAGGTTGAAAGTAGATCGAGAGTAGATTAAGCGATTCTATTTTGGACAATCATGGTTCTCTGAAACTAAAGATAAATTCAAATAATACACTTTCGGGAGGTGAAAGAAAATCATTCACTCAACTTTCAATTTACCTTCGTCCTCCCGAGTGTACTCTTAAAATATTTTAGATTTGGAGTAAAGTTAGTCCTATTTTATATTTTGGTATAAGGTAGACGCGGAAGACAGTATTTTAAAAGGCGCGTTCTTTTTCCTATTTAGCCAAATAAATATTTGTGTCATAATATTCGTGTCGTTCCTTCTCAAGCAAAATAATAAAGATAAAAACAAAATTTCAACCGGAAACATATTTTTCGACTTTTGCGCAATAGAATAAAGTCGTTCATACGGAAACACCTTTGGTGGTACGGACTGTATCGCACCTTTTTCTTCCTTCAAAATTACTTAACAATTTTACTCCGAGAAATTCATGAAAATTTTCATGACTTTGTCCACTTCTTAAAAACGCCATTTTCTTTCTTTAAATTTCGTACTTCAAATTTCATCAAAATGAAAATCCCTCAATTTGCTCAAAAAAATGCTATAATCTGGATCCATATAATCCAGTTTTATTATTATTATTATTATTATTATTATTATATTATTATTATTATCATTATTATTATCATTATTATTTATTTTACATGAATATTTTAGTTTCTCATAGCTTTATTTTTCGCTCTCATTTTTAATCTTTATATATATACAGTTTGTATCTTACTATCAGTACATCGCCTCAATTTTATGTCTTTTTTATATACAGTTAAAATGTTTATAAAAGGTTTTAAGTCAATAGTCTAAGAGGGTAAAAAACTATTTGGATTTTATCATAAATTATCAGCCTGAACTATAATCCTTATCTAATACTCGTTAATATATATATATATATATATATATGGGAATGAACTCAGAATGGTTCCCTGAGGTTTTTTATGATACACACAGACCATCCATGGAACAAGGAACTCTTCTAGGATAATTAAATCCACTATAGTCCTAATAAGTAATGATAAATGACAAATACCATATTTTTTCTTTTTCATGATGCTAGCCCGACGTGGGCAACGGGTCACTCGCAAAGAGGTCCCAAAAATATAGCTTCCCTCACCAGCTATCTGCAAAGCAGATAGGATCCAGCTTTGGGACAGGATCTAGGGTTTAAAACGACCTAGCCCAGCTACATTTAGAACCTCAATATAAGCAAAAGACTCGCTTCCTTCACGTCAGATTGAATACATCAAAGAAAAAGAGGTAACTATTATATTTTTACCCAAAAACCAAAACTTAAACCTCAACAGGCAGAATTGAGCGTCCACTTTTCAAGGCATAAAATATGTCCGTTTCAAGATGGGAATAATACACTTTACACTATACACTTTACACTAATACAGTTGATTTAATTATCCTAGAAGATTTCCTTGTCCCATGCACGGTCTGTGTGTATCATAAAAAACCCTCAGGGAACTGAGTTCATTCCCATCTTGAAACGGACATGTTATGTGCCTTGAAAAGTGGACGCTCAATTCTGCCAGTTGAGGTTTAAGTTTTGGTTTTTGGCTAAAAATATAATAGTTACCCCTTTTTCTTTGATGTATTGAATCTGACGTGAAGGCAGCGAGTCTTTTGCTTATATTGAGGTTCTAAATGTAGCTGGGCTAGGTTGCTTTAAACCCTAGATCCTGTCCCAAAGCTGGATCCTATCTGCTTTGCAGATAGCTGGTGAGGGAAACTATATTTTTGGGACCTCTTTGCGAGTGACCCTTTGCCCACGTCGGGCTAGCATCATGAAAAAGAAAAAGTATAGTATTTGTCATTTACCATTACTTATTCGGACTATAGTGGATTTAATTATCCTAGAAGAGTTCCTTGTTCCATGCACGGTCTGTGTTATATATATATATATATTATATATATATATATATATATATATATATATATATATAGTGTGTGTGTGTGTGTGTGTGTGTGTGTGTGTGTGGTGTGTATTGTGTGTGTGTGTTGTAAGAGAGAGAGAGAGAGAGAAGATGGTATATAAAGATACATTTTTATTGACTTCATTGAAGAAAACTAATTTTGTCTAGTAATAATAATTGCACACCTTTCTTTGCCATTCTTTTTCTCACCCTATTTCTGTTCCCTCTGACTAACTTATACATTGGATTCTTGGGTAAAAGTCACTCTATCACCCATTTGGTAAAGTGTCTGTGAAATGTAGGTTTGAAAGCACTCGTAAAATGGTCTGTAGATCTTCCTCTTTTTTTCTCATTAAGATTAAAGATGTGGACAACTTCGTCTCGGGATCTTCTTGTCTAAACTGTACGACTGTTTTATTAGTAGCTTTGAAGAATAAGTGAGCCGCTTCATTTATCTAAACAATAGTTCGTTCAAACACGGGCTATCCCGCGACCTCGTCGTAACACTACTTCGGTCAAGCTATTTTGGATCTGGGTAGTTGTTGGATGTGTGATTGTCCTCCGCGTCCAGATGGTGTAGCGACGCGTAGATTATTCAGATTCCACGTAAAACTTGGGGTCTTTTACGATCTTTGCCGTTACGAAAGAGGTTAAACAACCCTCAAAACCCCGACTTCATTTACGCATATTGGCTTATTGAATTAAGTAAAACGAAAACTAATTTTAAAAAGATATATTTATAGTTTGAAATTTTGTCCTGAACGGCCGGAATAAATGAATAAATAGATAAATAACTGTTCTGAACAGCATGGTCACGTGTAAGCGTTTTGCCAAGGACATGAAATAATAAAAAGTTATAAATATTTGAATAGAAAACTATTCAGAGAAAGGAAGCATATTCAGTTTATTTATAAAAAATCATTTTGCTACTTAGTTAGTTGGTTGGGATCACCTGAAGATCATGGTCCCCAGCCTTCTTTAGTTAGCCTTATAAGGCTAACTAACGAAAATATCACGACCTAACCTAACCAATCGTTAAGTCAACTGTACGCCCTTGACGATTGGTTAGGTTAGGTCGTGATATTTTCATTAGTTAACCTTATGAAGCTAACTAAAGAAGGCTGCGGTCCCTGATCTTCAGGTGATTCAAAATAATAAAGAATGTCTTTCCCAACGGGAGATGAAAACCTGAAATCTCGAGTCTGGAGGGGAAAAGAGGGCGTGCGAAAAGACCAGAAGACATTCGAGAGCAGGCCATCAGAGACAGAGCTATGGCAGTCGAGTAAGTGAATAGTCGAGAGAGAGAGAGAGAGAGAGAGAGAGAGAGAGAGAGAGAGAGAGAGAGAGAGAGAGAGAGAGAGAGAGAGAGAGAGAGAGAGAGAGAAGTAGACGAGACGAAGGGTCCCGTGTAGGGCATGGTTCTGATTAATCAGTTAATAATTGTCACAGTTCTGATTAATCAGTTAATCATTGTTTCGAATTTAATCATTAATTAATCAAAAAATAGTTTTAGAAAATGATGGGAAATTATTAATTTTCCTCATGATTTCAGCATCATTTTACCTTAAATTTTGTAATGTATCATTTGAATTTGGCACCGTTTTGCATGTATAAACTGTCTAATCCGCCCATGCCTGATTTCTTGAACTAAAGCAAACTAAATGTTTGAGTAAAATGTTTTCTTCGGTTTTATCTCACGGAACAGAAACAATAAAGCTCTTTCTTTCTCTTTTCAGAAGTATTTATTTTGTAATAATTTTGATCAGTTAATCATTGATTAATTAGAAAATTTCATCATTCATAACTTTTTCCTAAAAATGATTAATTAACCATGCCCTAGTTCCGTGAAAGACAGTAAAAGGGGGGAGAGTCCTCGAAGGATTTCTTCGAGGAGACCAGAAGAAAGTTCGATCTAAACCAGTTCACATATTATTTTATATTTTTTTGTTTGTTTGTTTCATATCTGTCACTTAAGTATAGAATAATATTTTTATTTACAACATGTTTCATACTCGATTGTGACTTACACTGTATGTGGTTCAAATAATGACTATAAATGGATTAGAGACATTTCCCAAACACGAATGTGTTGGGACTAGCGACGCCATCCTTAAGGAGCTAACATACAGTATAGTGGTATTGTTCCCAATGGGTGTGGTAAATTCAGGTTACGTTAGTAGTAATAATCAGATCGGGGCTCAAGAAAAAGGTAGGCCCAAAACCGAGACAGCCGTGGGTAACAACCTGTAAACTCAAGGCCTACTCTCGTATGAAAGAGGCTTGCCGTAGGTGCTTCAGTAACTCCGAAACGATAAAACTCTTCCACGTATACTGATAGACCTAACTCAGCTAGACTTAATAGTAAGCTGGCTATCGGTATCACTTTTGTAATCTTAATAACCCGATTAAAGTTCTCATTATTATTTCACAGATCTGAACCGTTGATAGTTGAAATTTGTGGGTGAACACTGAACACCCTTCATAACAATATTTCATAACTTGGGTAAATTTAGGGTTGCCAGACTTCCCGCATTCTGCGGGAGAGTCCCGCGGTGCTGGTTAAGTGTGCGGTCTACCTACGATTGGTTAGGTTTAATCATGATATTTTCGTAAAACTAACGAAAATATCATGACTGAACCTAACCAATCGTCAAGGGCGATTGACAATGGGATGTAAACAAACAATTAGTAAACAAGATAAGAAGCTATAATTAAAAGGTAGACCGCCGAATCGTAGGTAGACCGCACACTTAACCAGCACCGAGTCCCGCATTTGATCCAAAAAATCAAGCATTATTAAGCATTGTTTTAGTAAAATTGGTACTTTTGCATTATCCTCCCAACACTAATTTTTTTTTATAATGGAAGGAAAATAAAGTTTTTAACCTAACCTAACCTAACCTAACCTAACCTAACCTAATCCCAACACTAATTTTTTTTATAATGGAAGGAAAATAAAGTACCATAACCAAAACCAAACCAACATTATATAAAAAAATTAGTGTTGGGAGGATAATGCAAAAGAACTGTAAAATTTTTCTAATTTTGTTTGTTGTAACTGTTAAGGAATCTAGTTTCAATTCGAAAAAAAATTGGTCTTAAAAAACCGGAACAAATTTTGTCCCGACCCTACCGTAAATTATGCCCTTGGTATAATTTAATATGGCTATGAAACAGGGAATTACCTTTATTTCATCATCTGGGTGAAATATACAGGGTGTCCGAGAATTATCTGTACAATGTTTGGCTGTTATTAAAAGTCAACCATGAAGTATAGAAATTCCAGTGTTGTCCCATTTTACAGAGAATCTCATTAAGTTTTTTCTGATACCAAGTTTTGACAAGTTTTTTAGAAATTCCAGTGTGTCCGAAAATTATCTGTACAATTTCATCTTTTAATAAAATTCTTGATAACACACGTAAAATTCTTAAACAAGATTATTTAGAATCTGTATTTTCAAAAGTTTCTTTTATTAAAGTAATGTTGTTACAAACATTCGATATGTGCACCATTAGTGATTCGCAAAACACCCAATCGATACTCCAAATGTTGCCATGTACGCTGCAGCATATCCACATCAATTCGCTCAATAGCAGCTGTGATTCTTGCTTTTAAATCATCAATGTCTGTCACCCGCGTACAAAAAAGAAAAAACTTGTCAAAACTTGTTATCAGAAAAAACTTAATGAGTTTTTCTGTAAAATGGGATAAGACTGGAATTTCTACACTTCATGGTTGACTTTTAATAACAGCCAAAAATTGTACGGATAATTCTCGGACACCCGGTACTTTCCGTATAATTTACCATGGTTAGGAAGTAAGGATTAATTATCAACTTGGTTTGTCCAAATAGCTCATATGCAAGGTTATTTTCACTTTACAATATCATAAGAAAGTCAGGATATATAACTCAAATGTAAATTAAAATAGTGGCATCCTATCCACAAGTAAATTGAAAGTAACGTAACTTCGCATAGAGACTATTTGGTTTGAGTGTAAGACAAAAGCCCCCTAGGACAAAAGCCCGGAGCTATTGAAGAATAGGGACCCCAGCCTTCTTTAGTTAGGCTTATAAGGCTAACTAACGAAAATATCACGACCTAACCTAACCAATCGTTAGGTCGACTGTACGCCCTTGACGATTGGTTAGGTTTAGGTCATGATATTTTCGTTAGTTAGCCTTATAAAGCTAACTAAAGAAGGCTGGGGTCCCTATTCTTCAATAGCTCCAAAAGCCCCCTAGGAAAAATAATAATAAGAATTTTTTTAATCATTATTTTCATTCTTTATTATTTACAGTTTATGTTTATAGTTTATAGTTTATATATTTTGGCTCTCGTCATTTTCGTTTAAACTAACGAAAATATCCTAACTTAACCTAACCAATCATCAAGGGCGTACAGTTGACCTAACCTGGCATTCAGTTGACCTAACCGGGCATTCAGTTGACCTAACCGGGCATTCAGTTGACCTAACTGGGCATTCAGTTGACCTAACTGGGCATTCAATTAACATAACAGGTTAATATTGGTTATTTCACCTAAATATCTCCTGATCTTTTCAGATTAGATGTGACACCTGACTTGCCCTACCCAGCAATTTGTCCAGGGGTTTTTTGTCCTAGGGATTTTTTGTCCTAGGGGGCTTTTGTCCTAGAGGGCTTTTGTCCGGATCCGATTTGGTTTATACCCAAACTTATTAATTTTAGCTCACCAGCTTTGAGGGTGATATATGCAGTCAAGATGGAAATCAGTGAATTCTACTCTCAAGCGTGATAAAGAAGAGAAAGAACAATAAGCATAAACAGCATAGAAGTGCATGACTGCTGCAGTTATGAATAGATGAAATATAAATTAAACATAAATTTAGGTTCAGTAAAACAAGAACGAACGTTTTTAAAAAAGTGAACCTTCATGCGCGGACAAACTGAAATGTGGAACAACCCATGCAGAAGTATATAACATGGCCCGAGACCGATAATTAAAAGTTAATTGAATGGGAAAATTAGGCTGCCGTGCCCTCTCTGCAAGCTGTGATACCCATAAAATACATAAGGAATAGTACATATACATCATCAACCCAGCTGGACTTAATTGCTATATCGACATGTCAAATTACAAGGCGTATAGCAACTAAGACTCTCTATATATATGTAATGAATATAAAGAAATAATTGGGAAGTACCTATGAATTAATAAACTTATTTTAACTCCTAATTATAATGAAATATTTGAGTAGTAGTAGTTGCCTCTCCATGAGGAGGTTTCGGGAGAGAAACGTAATGTGAACCAAATCATTATACAGGAATAAAATTTAACAACTCAAAACTAGATTCTTCGAAGTTTTATGATCTGCATTCTGTAATCTTTTTTGTAGATGTCGTTCATTAGAACCATTTCCAGTTAACTTTAGCATTTTAATGGCCTCCACAAATAAACTTGACGGGGCAATACTGGATTGCATTTCTCTGTTCTTTCGTCATTTTCCCACACTTTCGTGTCCGAGACATAACTTTTGAACCGCTCAACGTAAATTGATGAAACTTCATACAAATATGGATCATCACAAGACGATGCGTTGCAAGTAAGAATCAAGTCTTTGCATCAAAGGTCAAGGTCACAGATATTATCACAAGGTCACAAATATTAGTGCCCTCGTATTATTTAGGCACAAGGGCACTAATGGCGTTCCGAGTTAGTTTTTGTTTTTAACGCTTTCTGTTTTTGTACAAATTAACTAATTTCCACGTATTAATATACAGGTTGTTTGAAAAGTCAGTAAACAGAAATTCTGCTTTTAAATGTAATATAATATATATGAGGCGTCGCGAGTACGAAGAGCAAACTCGCCACATCGCCAAATTTGCTCTTGTTCCACGAATGAATAGTTCAACCCTCCCCACATTCACAGACAACGTGGTATAGCCAAATACCCTCCTCATACACTCAAAATGTAGTTATTTTCAATGCGTGTATTTGCGCTATGCGCCCTTCGTACACAATAGTCACAAAGTTGAAAAGCGTCTATCTCAAAACTGGTTTGGCAAGTTCGCCCCTCATATTCGCGACGCCTCATTTAAACAGTATATACGAGAGAGATAGAGTCAGTGTAAAAAATCTTATCCTGAAACTCCTTGTATGAATTAACCAAATAACGAAATGTTAATTGGTTAATTTATACAGGGTACCCCATAGGCCTAGAAACATAGGAAAAATTCCTTTGGTTTCAGGTTCCGATGGTAAAAGTTAAGAATATAACCTTTGGTTAGCTTCCGCCCGAATTGTTCATTCTGACGAAGGTCAAGCTTTTCACTCCATCTTAGACCTACAGTTTAACGTGGAATCCGAGCCACGTCCCACCAGCAGCCCAGCGTCTTAACCACTAGGCCACCCAGGGTACCTATTTACCTACCAACCACTTTCTTTATTGTGTGGAAGGATGAACAGCTGGGTTTTGCTGCGCGCCGGCTGCCGTCGGGTCTCGAACGAACCCGGGGCCGATGGATTCGTAGTCAGCTACGCTAACCACTACACCACCGAGGCGCATATATATTAAAAATGATTTGAATGCTTTCATATATATATATAATATATATATATATATATGTTACAGTCAAAGTGTGTAACCAGCCATTTCGCTAATGGCTGAAACTTTTAGTCATTTCACGAAATGGTTGTTTCACTTGGTCATTTCGCGAAATGACTAAAATCTTCAGCCATTACGCGAAATGGCTGAAATTCCACCTTGGTCATTTCGTGAAATGGCTAAAATGACTTTTGTCATGAATTCATAGAAATAACAAGCATCACAATAAAATTGGAAACCTTTATTTAACTAACTAAATCTGCTAAAACATACATACATCCACAGGTCTGTTCAAATAAGTGAGAAACACTCTTCAAATACACATTTGAACACATTTGAATTTGAATTTTCAATATAGAGGTTTTCAAATACTAACCGGGCCTTCAATGTTATTTCGATGTCCGCCATTGAAGGCCCGGTTAGGTCAACTGTATGCCCTTGACAATTGGTTAGGTTAGGTCGTGATATTTTCGTTAGTTTTAATGAAAATAACACGACTTAGCCTAACCAATTGTCATTGGCATATAGTTGACCTAACCGGGCATACAGTTGACATAACCTGGCCTTCAATGGCGGACATCGGAATAACATTGAAGGCCCGGTTAGTATTTGAAAACCTCTATATTGAAAATTCAAATTCAAATGTGTTCAAATGTTCAAATTTGTTCAAATGTGTATTTAAAGTGTTTCTCACTTATTTAACAGACCTGTGGATGTATGTATGTATGTTTTAGCAGATTTAGTTAGTTAAATAAAGGTTTCCAATTTTATTGTGATGTTTGTTATTTCTATGAATTCATGACAAAAGTCATTTTAGCCATTTCACGAAATGACCAAGGTGGAATTTCAGCCATTTCGCGTAATGGCTGAAGATTTTAGTCATTTCGCGAAATGACCAAGTGAAACAGCCATTTCGCGAAATGACTAAAAGTTTCAGCCATTACGCGAAATGGCTGGTTACACACTTTGACTGGAACATAATATATATATATATAATATATATATATATATATATATATATATATATATATATAATATGTACATACTACACAAATTTGGTAGACGCTGTACCTGAAAGAGCTAATTTGTATTTATCACCCCAAATTACATTTCACTAAGATCAGTGATAAAGTGAAAAATTTCGGGAATGAAATTTTTTAATCTTAATTCGTAGAGGACATAATGATTGCTAGCAGCAACATGAAAGTCCTTCCAACCAGCCATCTATCAATCAATTCGGCTATCGCGTTTATCTTAGCCCCTATCTGCTACCACTAAACGTTTACTCCTCCAAATTGACTTAATCTAAAAGTCTCCATTATATTTTTATCTGTAAAATCACTTTTAAATTACTGAATTCAGAAGGCGATTTATGAGGGTTTTGGGGGCCGTAATAGGCCTCGTATATGGAGAGCTTAGCCGGGTTTTACGCCGCTTCTCTGGGACAAAAAGGGAAGTTAATGATATTGTCACTCATGCATCGTTCTCGATATCATTTCGTACATCGGTATTCGCTCTTAGTTTGTTAGTCCGTTTCTCGGTTAAGTATTTATCCACCTCATATAAAAAAGGTAATAAAAATAAGGTTTAAACTCGAATTTGAAACTTGATTTGTGCGAAAATTATACTTTTTTTTTTTTTTCGCTTTGCGGTATATGGAAAAATAAGCCTTATTCAGTTTGCTTTATTGGTGTTTATATCTAGTAAAATTTGTCCTCATGATTACCCATTGTCATGATAATGCATGGAAAAAATTGAGAATTTAATTGGTTGGGCCACGACGCCAAATTCAATTTTATATTTAAAGAAAAATTAATTAAATAAGTAAAACTAAGTTATTCAATTTTGCCAGTTTCATATACACACACACGAGTATTTATATATGCTATAAAGGATAGGATCCAACTTCGGGACAAGATCTAGGGTTTAAAGCCACCTAGCCTACTACATTCACAACCTCAATATAAGCAAGAAACTCGTTGCATTCACGTCGGACTCAGTACATGAGAGAAAAAGAAAAACTATAGTATTTCTCATTTACCGTTACTTATTCAGATTACAGTGGATTTAATTTTCCCAGAAGAGTTCCTTGCTCCATGCCCGGTCTGTGTGTAACATATATATATATGAAAAATTATTTCACGAAAGTGACACGTATGATTCACACCTACAAGGAAAAATGAAAAGCTATTCCAAGGCCTTTCTTGTATTCAACATCGAAAGGCCTTGGAATCTCTTTTAATTTTTCCTTGTGGGTGTGCATAATTTATTTATTTCACGTGTTTAATTGTGAAATTCATCCCATAATATATACTGTGTGTGTGTATATATATATATATATATATATATATATATATATATATATATATATAAATAAAAAAAATCATAATTATCATTTGGGTATACTGTACATAAATATATATTGAATTTTTTATTGAAGCAAGTGTAGATAACATTTCCATATCAATTAAAATATATAATTTTACCAGTTTAATAAAGGGTTCTTAATTCATTCCTTAATATTTTACATACTGTAAATGTCAAGCAAAATGTTTCCTTAACAAATGAACAAAAATATTTCCTCATATATTGAATTTCAAAAAAAAAAAATAAAAAAATATAAAAAAAAAATATATATATATATATATATATATACGGGTGGGCCGTAAGTTTCCATACATAGGAAAAATAAACATTTTTTTATGGACAACCATTTTTATATATAATATGCTCTACATGGTTGCCATTGTTTTGAAAACACATTTCAATACGTGTTCCCCACTGTTGATGAACACGCATTAGCACAGTTGACGTTATGCTTGTAATGGCGTGGTGATACGTTCCTTTAGATGATTTATGTCTCATCTTTTCCTGATACACCATGGCCTTCAAGTGCCCCCAAAGATAGAAATCAAGGGGGGTGAGATCTGGGGATCTGGGAGGCCACTCCACAGGACCACGCCGACCAATCCAAGCATCCGGAAACTGCTGATCCAAATACCGACGCACGTGAAGACCATAATGAGGTGGAGCTCCATCTTGCTGGAAGTAAACTGGGAAGTTACCTTCCTCGTTTAGCAGGGATGGGAAAATCTCTTCTTGCAACATGTTAAGATACCTTTCGGCATTAAGATTTCCACTGACAAAAATTGGTCCAATAATTCTGTCACCCCATATCCCGGCCCACACCATCACTTTACCGGCACCTTGCATCTTCGTCGGACTCAGCCAGTTAGGGTTAGCATTACTCCAATAACGTATGTTTTGCCGATTAACCTCTCCATTGACGTAAAAATTTGCTTCATCAGTAAACAAGATCTTACGTCAAACGCATATTCTTAGGGTATCTGAAACATAACAAACGTTTAATTTTTCCTATGTATGGAAACTTACGGCCCACCCTGTATATATATATATATATATATATATATATATATATATATATATATAGAGAGAGAGAGAGAGAGAGAGAGAGAGAGAGAGAGAGAGAGAGATTTAGGGGTTGTAATGACTGATGATGCGAAATTTGAAACACAAAATAAGATAGCAGTAAACAGAGCAAAGAGAATAACGGGGCAGATATTGAGAACCTTTAAACGAAGGGATAGGAATTTAATGATTCCTCTACTGAAAACGCTGATCATACCCAAATTGGAATACTGCTCGGTCCTAACATCCCCATATAAAAAAGAAGACATTAGACAGCTAGAAGGGGTTCAGAGAAGCTTCACAGCCAAGATCAACGGGTGCAAAGAACTAAACTACCGGGAAAGGTTACGCGAACTAAACTTATATTCAATGGAAAGGAGAAGAGAGATATACACCATTATTTAGACTTGGAAAATAATGGAGAAACTAGTCCCTAATCTTACTCTGAACCCTGTAACTCCCCAAACAACGGCGGAAAGTAGAAAAGGAAGACTGTGTCGTGTTCCCAAATTAAAGGCGAGACAGGGAACATTCTTAACCCTGAAAGAAAATAGTTTTGTTGTGAGAGGACCAAAACTATTTAATCATCTGCCCAAAGACCTAAGGAACACGAATGGTGTTGCAGTGGACATCATCATCAAAAGAAGATTAGACACCTGGCTCAGAACAATCCCCGATGAGCTGGGCGTACCTGGCTATGTGAGGTGGAGAGTACAAGAAACTAACTCACTACTTCACCAGACCAACTCGAGATGAGGGGCGACAAGCTTGACCTTCGTGAAATGAGGAATCTTCGCACGGAACCTTTGAAAGGTTGAAAGGAAAGATGTGTGTATATATATATATATATATATATGATTTTTATATATAATTTTATATTATATTTTAAACTTTTTTCGAAATTAAATGCAATTAATATTTGCCCTCTTATATGTGCATAAAGTGACAAATGCTGAATACTAATTTCGTTTAAATAATATACCTGTTTCATTATGAAGTCAGGTGTGCTCGTCCACAATTCAATCGCCTTATATATATCATTAACATTTTCACAGGCATCTTCACGCGTGTGATTGAATAGTCCCGAAAGAATGACAGTCCGAAATACGAAGTACGCGTGTTCTATAATTAGATATTCATATAAACTCGCCGGGTTTTACATCTTTACAACCTTTTAAGATAAAATCTGAAAGCATATAGAATAATACGAGTTTTAGCTAACAGAGGTAACAATTCTTATCTAATACCGTTGCTTTCCATTTCAGCGTCGAGCCAATGGTATAACAAGGTGTATATACAAACCGGGAGCCACGGTATTAAAAAGACTTTGATGCGGCTTTGTTGGTGCGCGTATGTATACCGCGAACTCCCTCGCAGTGATATCATTTGCCGTTGAATTAGCAGAGGGTCTCGTCCCAGCAGGACGCTCGCTTGTTTGTTTTAATCTGAGAGAGAGAGAGAGAGGGAGAGAATGAGATTTTGACCTCATGAGGCGAGGCCAAATAATTAAATGAAATGTAAATAAAAACGATTTTTAAGGGGAAACGAATAATATAATATAAATTATTTTATTCTTATTTGACGTCTTTTCTAATAGTGATGGAAGTTTATGGCGAACCTTTTTCAAAAGGACTGTATTTATGGGGCAGTTTTTTATTTGTTTTATGCTCTACAGTTCTTCTTATACATAAGCCGCTAAAGATGTGCAGATACGTGAATAATTCGGGATAAAACGTTCACTTTTATCTCGTTAAAGAACGCATTTGCATAATAGCGTGTGTGTGTGTGCGCGCGCGCGCGCGTGCACGCAGTGAAGGGTATATAAGGCATGATTCGTTTGCTTTCGAAGCTGCAATAAAAATATGGATATAATACTTTGATGGTCCGTTTATAATTCACGTTAAACTGATTAAAAGAATCAGAGGTGAATTATAGCAGCCGACGCTGTTCCCTAAAACTTGTGCCTCTCACTTTAGTTTCGCAAAAACGATATTTTAGGTTCGGATAAATACTATTCTATTTTTTCAAATAACTATTTTTTTTTTAAATCCACCTATAATAAAGTTATATATCCATATTAGTATTGGTTTATCGCCATCATAAATAATTATTATGGTTTATTCAAAGCGTATATCAACATCGGGGGTGGTATTATATAATTTATGAAACGCATTATGAAGTATAGCGTCTATCATACAGATAGTAATCAAACCCCGTGCCCCAATTTCAAGAAACTATCTTAATATTAATCGCTGTATGAATGGTGGTATACGGATTTTATATATATATATATATATATATATATATATTATGAGGAGGAGATTGTAGACAATCAGTCGACCAGGGAAGTACTCCGGGAAGGACGTTAAGCAGGAGACAGGGAGTGCTGGAACTCCCGTTTCTCCTGTCACTGTTCTCTTTAGCTGATCTTTTTCCGTGTCTCATCTACCTTGTAAGCAGTCCAGCATGCTCTCAAATACACACTTCTTCCTCTATTCTCCACTACACATACATGCATTTTACACACTACTCAATCTTTTCAAAATTTATATAACAAAAAAATATGGCTTCATGAACCTTGGAAACCTTATTTGATTTCGGCTCTTTCCTTCGTATATAGAGGAGGCATTTTTGCGGGCACTCACCCTTGGCCCCTCCTTCCTGCATAATATATATATATATTATATATATATATATATATATATATATATATATATATGACGGGATTTACGATCAAAACATAATGGGTCAAACGTAAACCCTACTTTCACTCTCCGTTTACAATTTACAAAAAGAGCTGCAGGCCGTTGTAAAAGGACACAAATTATTATGTACGAGTATATATTAAAAAATCAGGAACTTTTAATTTCATCTGAATAAGTGCTTATAGGAACATGACTAGGATTAATTGAACGAAAGACTGGAAAGTCCAAAAATCGGAACTATTAATATCAACGATTTAATATCTTCCAAAATTTTATAAGAAAATAAACAGAATTGAGTAAAAAAATTAGTAAAAAAAAACAAAATGTTTAATAAAATTTGACGTGGCAAATCGGGTGAAAGAAATATTTACAATTAAAAATTTAACATAAAAACGTTAAAATAAAGAAAAAAAAAGTAATTGTTTTAACATCTTAAAAAAAGATACAAAATATCCATACAAGGACTTCCCATATTTCTCACACTGTATCCAAATTCATATAGAACATCTGAGCAATTGTCGCTTCAGCCAGTTGAGTTGAGTCTTCCCATCAACTTTGCTTATCGTCTGACGTTAATTTGGAGTCCCCGAATGTAGTTATTAATCCAAAAAATACCTCATACCCCGACAAGTTTTACCCGAAAAAGGTCTGGCAAAGTTGGTTTTACCCACTACACCCAAATACCACTAAATAAACTTTCTTTTAAGCAGCTTTATTACTTAATATTATCATTTTATAATTCCCAAATATTTGTTCATTGTAGATGCAAAACTAAGGAAATAATACAGGTCATGAGACAAGTTTTAATTACCAAAAATCTACACCACAAAATAATTTGAACATATTAAGACAGTGTTCGATCTCAAATGTTTTTTTTGTTATTTCCTCTTCTATTAATTCAATATCCTCCGACAAGTGTTCTGGAAAACAAAATCTCCAGTTTTCACTCCTTTTCGACACAAAACTTTGGTTTCCTAAATCATATTTCGAAGACATCTATAATAAGAGTTCAGAAATCAGAATTCCACGCTGGAACGGATGAACTCCATAAAAAAAAAAAAAATGAAGCTTTGGCTTTTCAATCGTGTCGGCCAGACAAAAGTGAAGCCAAATCCAAAATGCTATACCCCCACCCTTTTTCAGCCTCTGAATGAGAGTCCTCTCAAACGAACTTCCCTTATTCTCCAAAATCTCTATTGCTCTTTTATTTTTCAGATTCCACGTTAAGCTGTAGGTCTAAGGTGGAGCAACAAGTTTGAAGTCCCGGTGTTAGACAAGGAATGGTCATTAGGAGCTTATTGCAAATGCTGGACTTCAGATAGTTGCTAAACCTATTAAGAAATTATTGAAAATGGACAATAGTCTATTCTTTGTAAGATTTATTCACGATAAATGTAATTTACATTTCTGCAATTTTTTTTTTGGTGCCAAAAGTTTACTACATTTATACCCTTTTAAGTTGAGGTTCTTTTTAAGTTTTAACGATTGATTTATTTAGTCAAAGAAGAAAAACACATTTGCAGTGAAGGGGAGTTCTTATTTTCATAACGTTAAAAGCAACAAGGAAGTTACAGTATCTATACTTTATATATATATATATGTGTGTGTGTGTGTGTGTGTGTGTGTGTGTGTGTGTGTGTGTGTGTGTGTGTGTGTGTGTGTGAGAGAGAGAGAGAAATGGGTGAATGGGTGGATGAATAATAGCTCAGAAAATAATCTTTGAATTAGAATTTTAAGAAATTCCATATTTTTATTTGAATTCAAACGAAATACAGACTTTCTTCCTTTTATTTCAATATACGAATACGAATCTATCGCAAATATCTTCGAATCTTCATTCATTTATATCGTGAATTAAAAAGTTTATATTAAAAAGTTTATTAAAGATATATACAGGGTGGGAGAAAAGTCTTTAAGGATTTTATACATGCAAATAATTTGTTACTAATAAATAAATTCCACTGATATCACTGCAGTGTATGCGATGCTCTTCAAAGCAACTATACAAGACCAGGAATAGGCTTCCCTCCAGTGACTTTATATATCCTATATAAAACACTGCAAACGTAACCTTCATAAGAATTAGAACTGTAGTATGCCTAACAACTGGAAATGGTCGGCAGACAGTATTATCATTCCATCAATTGACACGAACAAAATGTTAGGTCGATCCGCAACATGAAGTCGATTACATATTCTCTGCCACGACGCCACTTTATATACACTATCCGACCTATAAATGCCAAACACCTTTTCTATTCTATTGATATAATCTTTTCTTACTCAATTTGTTTGAACGAGACACCCGATTAACACAATCCCCTTCCTTTTCTCTACGTCTACACTGTTAAGGAGAGAAAACCGTGTAAATGACCACTTGAATTCTGCTCCGTAAACTGCATAAGGTAATGTTGTTGTTTTGGGGTTGTTTAACCGCCTTCGTAACAGCTAAAGTCACATGATGGAGGAGACCTACAGTATAGCTTTACGTGAGATCCGAACCACGGTTCATCACATTATCCGCACGCGAAGTACGGTCTATTATACAATCCAACTGCATAAGGTAATGTTGTTGTTGTTCTTTTGAATGTTTGGGGGTTCTTAACCGCCTTCGTAATAGCGCGGGTCACGTGACGGAGCATCGAACGTAGTTAATGGTCACCCATCCAGCTACTGGTGAATCAACGTCACTTAACTTCTGCATGATGGAAATCAATGCTTTCAGTAAGAGGTAATATCAAATATATGCATAAATGTGCGTGAGATTAAACGCTCAGCAGAGAAGTTTAGTAAAACTCTTGTTAAAATTTTCATTCGTCACTGGTTTCCCATAAAGGACCAGGATTAAACAATTCGCCTCTCGGGTTGGCTACTTATTTTTACTAAATTTGCCTGAAAACGCTTCGAAATCCGATTCAGGCAACGGTATCCAATCTGGATTTAGATTTGTCATACCCAGTATATACAGTAATTTCTGATGCAAATTCACACGGAAAAAAGGTAAAAATTATTCCAAGGCTTCTCGTGTAGTCAGCAGTACACCTCGTCAGGGAATTATATATATATATATATATATAAATTCTAATTAGGTATCGCTGGATAAATTAATCATGTGAGAAGATAAATAAACTGTGAACTGAATAAGTCATGAAGAAAATCCACCAATTTTCATGGTATTTTTCTACCGTGAGCGTAACCATACAATTCGTGGTATAGGGATTTACTTCCATGTATATATTGTACATCATGGTTGCATTAAACGATCTATTATCACTGAATGAACTTTGTAAGTTTTAATTTGTTCTCTGAATTTGATTTAATCCCTTCGTTTTTAACGCTGACAAAAGTCGTCTTGGTTGAAAAGAGTGCATTTACCATTCCGTCTTCGGACTGGAGTTCACCGGTCAAGTTGTCTAGTGTCATGGCCGCATAAATCACTGAATGGAGATACCTGTAAAAGGAAGAACAACAAATTACGATAAAATAAAAAAGACCCACAGTTTGTAAGACCTTTTCTTTTTCGTTTATGCGAGTTATCGAAAAGAGAATATACGTAGGCCTAGCGAGGGTTACAAATGATACGTTTTGGCGTTTTTTTACGTCAGTTGAGAAGCGCCATATTTTGTATGCATACCACTGCAGAATATTAATTTTATTTAGAGTTCACTCCTATTTTGCGCGCAATATGATCTAACTTTCTTTTAGATCCGTAAACCGGTTGGGCATAAATATCTTGGTCACAGTAAACTAACTTTCTATGCATCTATTTTACATGTAACTTCGCAAATCATGTCCATAATGTCTCAATAATTATTTCATATATATATATATATATATATATATATATATATATATCAAACTGGGGTATAGATATCTCGGATACATTATATATTTACACTGAAGTCCATAATTTTAAGAATAATTATAGGCTAGTTTGGGTGTGGCAGATTTAGGCAAATTCGATCGCAGCGTAAATAAAGCAAAATCGCTTCATGTTTAGATGCCGGGAAACAACATCAAAGAAGAGTTTTAGCTTGGAAACAAACGTGGAATGGCCTACAACAACTCGGCACTCGCTCTCCTTTTTTATTGCCTTCAATATATATGGGTGGTGGCGCAAAGGTCAGGACACATAGGAACTATGCTTTTTCAATGCAAATATATATGTATATTTACATTGAAAAAGCATAGTTCCTACTATGTGTCCTGACGTTTGCGGCACCCTGTATATACTCTCTCTCTCTCTCTCTCTCTCTCTCTCTCTCTCTCTCTCTCTCTCTATATATATATATATATATTATATATATATAGCGCCCGTGACTCAACGGGTAATACTGTTTCTCTGAGGCGAAGGGAAGCCACTGAGGTTCGGGGTTCGACTCCCTTGCATGCTATTGGTAATAATAATTCAGGATATGATAATAAAAACCCACTCTAACAGACAGAGTTTATTTCCACAACAGTTTCGATGCCCACTGGCATCCTCTTCGAAGAGGATGCCAGTGGGCATCGAAACTGTTGTGGAAATAAACTCTGTCTGTTAAAGTGGGTTTTTATTATCATATTTTGACCTTCACGTAGAAAAGTGAAGTTTTTTGCATTTGACGGCATTAGCTGTCCCTCCTGAATGATTGAAAAATGTAACAAGTGTCAACACCAGCCACGCATAGCTGGCTACGAGGACAGGAGGAGATCGAAAACCAACTTTATCTTCCACCAAATCCTGCAAATGAGTCAGGATGCTGCGGAGGAGTCGACCTACAAGTAGGTCGATCCTGAACCGTCGTTCGAAGCTATCATACGTAAGTATCATTCAGTTTATGGAATTGTGTTTTGATGTTTTGTTTGCAGTAGTGTGTAAGGAGTGTCCGCTTGCTAAGGGCAGTTTACAATTGCATTTAGTGTGTGTGTGTGTGTGTGTGTGTGTAGTAATAAGGAAATTATACTCATGTATGTAAATTTTGTGTATATTTGTAAATAAATAAAGAATAGAAATAGTTCGGATGAACTATCATAGAAATATATAAGTATAAATTACTTGTGTATGTTTCATATGATCGCAATTATTGGTAGATTCAGTGAACAAACATTATGTTCTTTTGTTCAAGGTTTGTTGCGTGTCAATCTCTATGGTTAGATTTTCGAGTTTTACACTTGCACACATTTTGTTCTTAACTTACTTAACAAGGCATTCAACATCAAGTTACCAGTTAATTTAGTTAATATTTTACGCTTATATATAGTCTATATATATATATATATATATATAGTATATATTATATATATATAATATTATATATATTATATATATATATATATATATATGTGTGTATATATATATATATAATATATATATATATATATATATATATATATATATATTATATATATATTATATGTGTGTGTATATATATATATATATATGAAATTTAATGCAATTAGCATAATATCCTGCATGTGGGTAACAATTTGACTTTATAATTTTAATAATAATAAAAATAATAATAATAATAATAATAATAATAACGAAATTTGTATAAAGAATAATTTTTAAATAAATAAATTAAGGTAAAACTTAAATAAAATTTGACTTTTATGAAATGTTCAGTTAATAACGCAGATATCGCGTTACTATTCACAATTCATTAATTAAAAAATATTTTAATATACATATTGAAAGAGCTCAAACGATATTATTGCATGCAACATAATTAAGAAAACATGCGCCCACAAACATGTTTTTTAAATACACGTTTTATGGTTTTTTTTTTATTGAGTTATCCTCCTCCGGTTTAGATTTTATTGGAGTATCACTTTCACCCGCACTGCGCAGTCGTTGTATCAGAATGGGGACCAGTTGATCGATGTGCCCTTCGATATTCCTTAAATTACTCTTACACGCATACAGTTCCAATTGGTTTGAACGGGGAAAATTTTAGTTAAGATGTAAATCTAAATCTAATTTTAGCGCCTCGGTGTGTATTGGTCGGCATCGCTGATTACGAATCCACCGGCCTCGGATTCGATTCCCAGTGAGAACAGGCGGCGCGTAGCTTACCCAGCTGTTCATCCTTCTATAAAAATAGGTTGGTAGGTAAATGGGTACCCTAAATGGCCTAGTGGTTAAGACGCTACGCTGCTGCTGCTGCTGCTGATCGGGAAGTTGTGAGAGCAAGTCCGGGGAAGGACTGTAATTTCTGACCACCTGTGTTGGTTGGAAGCAAAGTCAAAGTAAACCAAGATAACAAAATATTTGCCCACTGTATATACCAAATAGTTAATGCAACTATACTGTATTGTTGATACAGTTGTACTAAAACCATGCTTATTGTTCTAATAAAACGTAAATAGTTTGTGCAGCAACAGAACAGCTGCATTAAGCATAGTATAGTTGGATTAAACTTTTAGTACAGTATGCATAATTTTAACCATAAATTTAACCGTTTTAACCAAGGATTTTTATCCGTGTTAGAAGATGATGTTTTAACCAGTTCAATAAGTTTACATTCCCAGTTATTTCCTGCTGTGAAAAGCGTACGTACGATGTTAAAAAGGAGTCGTATTAAAGTATAACCCTCCGAGATTCTGTCAGACCTAAGACCACGTACCTCATGCCCGACACTCCGAGCGAAAGAGTTACTCTACCCCTCTCAGAAACCAATATCGTAAAGGTTTACTTACGAAGCGGGACTTCCGGGGTATATTTAAGTCATAAATAAATAACGATACGATATCCATATATCTTCTTAAATATAGCGTTTTACGCGTACTTGTTAGTGTGTGTATGCGTGTACGCGTGTTTGTGCGTGTGCGTGTTTATTTGTGTATTTGTAAAGTTAATGCGTGTGAAGGAACGAGTCTATACGACCATCTGCTCAAACCATACAAATAAAATCATAGCCTGAGAATCCCTTTTACGAAATTAATTACTGGGAATCTTCTTGAGTTATTGGCTTATTAATCTTCCTCCGCTGAAATCCTTTTTATTCTAAATAAACTTCATAATTCCAAACCTTTTTCTCCACTCTTCACACACCAGATTGATAAATGTACTTTTGCATTCTACGCGAACAACATTAGATGTATTTACAGACAATTTTTCATCCTATTCGTTTTTAAAAGGAGTCAGACAAGATGGTTGTTTTTATGCATAAGAACAAATGTTTTGGGGTACTAGTTTTTTTTTTTTTAATTTCATGCGATTATGTATGATACTAATGGGCGAAAATTGAAGTTGTATAATTTTTACGTACATTGCGTACATCGAGTCGAGAGTTACCTATACTTTCTTATGAATTTAATAAAGAGTTTACGCTTATACGTACACCTTACCTTACTGTGTATTATATGAAATTAGAACTCACACGCATATAGCAATGCATCTTACCAGAACCCGTATACGTCTATATGAGATAGTACATTCAAAGTAACTGCAGTTCTGAACTCTGCACGCCCATTATATAGGACTTACAACTTTATACCCAACATTCGATCGGGGAATGCAACGTACGTCCATAAATACTTATTGGATAAAAATGCTTCCTTAGCAATCATGCCATCACATAATCCACATAATCTCATAGTCGTTCTTTCTTGTATTCAGCTCCGAGATTCGAATTCGAAGTCTCACACACACACACACACCACACACACACACACACACACACACACAGGCAAGGTTATGCAATATTGGCCGAGTTAGAGCGCGTAGGAGGCTGAGTATAAGGTTAGAACAGCTTATAGGTTGAGTCCTTGAGGATTTCTTCCTGCGATTTTTGTTGTTAAGAATAAATTTTAGCATTCATTCTGCGTTAAAATATTATTTATTAACTTCTTTTCCTGTAATAAATAATAAACGATTACTAAATAGGTTAAAAAAATACCTCATTTTCAAACTTTAATTTTTCATGTAAGTTTACGTAAATAGGTGGTTATTGCGGCAAAATGAAGAAGAAATATTGGACATTATTATTAATGGTATTTTTATATTTTATTTCTTATAATGGATGAGATGTCGCTGTTGCTGCGAACGATTAATTTATTTCAGAACATACTTTTAAAATATATCTTTAATGATGTTGTTTGAAATGAATACCATTAGTTTTACTTCCTATATTAATATTATTATTAATATTATTAATTTTATTAATATTATTAATTTTATTAATTTTATTATTATTATTATTATTATTATTATTATTATTATTATTATTATAATTATTATACATTTCTTCTATATTTAAACCTTGAAATGTCACTTAGAGAATATAGTGAAATAATGTTTAACTAAATGTTGATCTTCAAAGAAGATAAATGCCATTTTTATCAATTAATAATTGACTCCAACCGAATAAATATTAAAACAAATTACTTAAATATAATTAATTCGTTCATTAAATATTTTATTTAATATAAATTATGAAAATCATTAATTACGAGCATTTAATGGAAATAATTATTTCTTTTAAAATTAATTACGAATTGAATTTTACTCGATCGGATAATTAATTAATTATAATTAAAAATTATTTTTTTATTTTAATTACTCAGTGGTAAGGTCAGTGGTGA
>JAJOZX010001354.1:97500-147500 GCA_023014485.1 Bathynomus jamesi | reverse complement strand
ATAACAAAAAGTTACAAAAGTTATAGATATTAAGCGATGTTGCGTCGGTTCGGTAGTTAGATGGGGAACCCTCTTCCGCACTTAGATGATGTAGCGACTCGTAGTTCGGATCCCGCGTAAAATTGTAGATTCACCCTGTCACATGACCTTTTCTATTCAGAAGCAGATTCAACGACTCCGAATATTATCATCACGACGGATAATATTGGTAAAATATATCCTTGGGGTATAATTTGCCATGGCTATGAAATAGGGGTTTACCCTTATTTCATACCCTTGGTATAATTTACCCATGGTTTTGAAATAAGGCTTAATTTAACCCCCAAATACCTTTTTCAATACAGGGCCCCCATGTATTCTTGTTTTTTGCTTTACAGTACCAAATATAATAAAAATTAAAATGAATGCCCGGTTAGGTCAACTGTACGCCCTTGACGATTGGTTAGGTTAAGTCGTGATATTTTCGTTAGTTTTAACGAAGATATCATTTGGTAATTGAGGCTGGGGGCCCTGATCTTCAGGTGATCCGTTGGATTTTCAAAGTACTTAGAACTTTTTAAAATTCTTGTTCATTGTTTTAAAATAATTTGAATTAGTTAAAGTGGAAAGTCTTTTAAAGTTGATAACATTTCCTAAAGAAAATAAAGAGCCACGCTATTTATCTCGTACAATATCTTTAAAAGCACAATCAATATAAATTGGTTCGAACCCTTGAAAAGTATTTTAAAGTATTTTTAAGAAAGTATATTTCACTTATATTATACTTATATATATATATATATATATATATATATATATATATATATATTAATTTGTTTGTTGGGCTGATATATTGATGTAGTAGCCAAGAAATGTATCTGTGAAGCATTAGATATTCATTAACATATCAATTAGTAATGAAATGTATTCCATTAACTCTCGCTGAATAAAAAGCTCTTAATGTATCGTTAAATTTTACGATCCATTAGCCTAATTATAGGTAGAGTATATATATATATATATATATATTATATATATATATAATATATTATATATATATACACAATGTATATAATGTATATACTATATAATAATAATTAAAATTTGACAAGTGTTGAGAAAATATAATTTTAAACCTAAAATTATCACTCATATCTTAATTTTAAGACAATTCTTTAATTTTATTAATTTTAATAATTAAATTTTTTAAATTAAATTAAGTCGTTCAAACATTTCAAATTAAGTCAAATGTTAAAAGAAAGTGTTTCGCTATTTTACAGAATTTTGAACAACGACAATCGTATACGGGAAGGAATGAACAAAATTTCTAATAATAATAATAATAACAATAATAATAATAATAATAATAATAATAATAATAATAACCCGTTGAGAATATTGAAATTAGTATATGAGCAGTGAGGACCCCTCCATTCTTCAGACAATTAAATATGTAATCCTCGTTGCTACTTCCTTCTTATCATTATCCATTAAATTAATCATCATTTATATTTCGCTTTCGAGATATTTTGAAGTTCATTAAATGAGAAACTTCTTCACAGGTTTAATTAAAGGTTTAAACATTGTTGTGAAGATGAAATGTTAAAAGCGATAAGCTAATTTCATTCTTAAATTATTTAAATAATGTTTAAACACCGATGCAATAAACCAGTTCGATTACGCATAAGCCAATGATTAGCGGGTATTTGGAATTTTTTTTTTAACTGAGTTTGCGATAACGTAAACTAAAAAGCCTTTTAAAATGCGACTATAATAATTTGTATTTTTAATCCACACCAGTTAGTTATAGATTCATTCGTACGATGAATTGAACGAAACTAACAATCATGGTTCCGTAAACCGTGAATTAAATCTGCGGATAACGCATTAAAGTTTTATATACACTTTTGCTATGAATGTATCCTGGCGGAAAAAAGTTCGGATCACCCCAAGATCAGGGCCCCCAGCCTTCTTTAGTTAGCTTTATAAGGCTAACTAACGAAAATATCACGACCTAACCTAACCAGTCGTTAGGTCAACTGTAGTCTGTACGCCTCCTTGACGATTGGTTACGTTAGGTCGTGATATTTTCGTTAGTTAGCCAAAGCTAAATAAGAAAGCTGGGGGCCCTGATCTTCGGGTGATCCAAAAGTTCGCCTAAATATATAAAATTTCTGAAAATCATAAACGATAATTAACCTTTATTTCGTAACTATGGTAAATAATGCCAAGAGTGTACTAAGAGCGAGGTTATGAAATAAGGGTATATTAACCCCTATTTCATAACCTCCGTAAATTATACCGAGGGTATATTTTATCCAGGTTATGAAATAAAGGTTAATTGGATCATCTGAAGATCAGGGCCCCCAGCCTTCTTTAGTTAGCCTTATAAGGTTAACTAACGAAAATATCACGACCTAACCTAACCACTCGTCAAGGGCGTACAGTTGACCTAACGACTGGTTAGGTTAGGTCGTGATATTTTCGTTAGTTAGCCTTATAAAGCTAATTAAAGAAGGCTGGGGTCCCTAATCTTCAGGTGATCCGGCTAATTATTACTTCGTACAGTTTCAGAAAAAAGTTCGCTTAAAATTTCTGAAAAAAGTATAAATTTACGACTTCGTAATAATCCGGATTTTTTTAGGATATTGTATTCTTTTTGATGACAATAAAAATTCTAAAACAAATCCAATCCTTACCAATTCATAATTTTTTTTTTAGAAATTTTGTTTCTAGACGAACTTTTTTTCGAAACTGTGTCCAACACTGTTTGTTTTAAAAAGTGACCCGTCAATCATAATCAGTCCTCCGCTGAAAACAAAATCAGCAGATTTAAGTTTCTCGCAGAATAATATTTTATAGACAGCTATTTCACGAGCTTGTAACCCTTTTTGTCCGAGGTATATAATAATTGCCATAATTTATTATTATTATTATTATTATTATTAATAATAATAATCATAATAGTAGTATCAGCAGTCGTTGTAGGAATTTGATACAAACGCTTGAAAATAAAAGAAGAGGTTATAAGGGAGCAAATTACTGATTATTTATTTATGGTCGACAACTCTCATTTTAAAAATAGCTGGACGAAATTTTCTGCAACAACTCTATGTCTTTCATTACGCCTTTATTACTGTACAGGGTGTTCGAAAAGCTCCGTCACCCCCTACAAAATGTACATATTGTAATACCAATTTTATTTTTGTGTGATTAATTGAATTTATATGTAATTCATTAACATTTTTTTTCTTTTCCAGGTATTAGAGTTGCGTGAACAATGGCAGACCAGTCCACTTACACTCTGGAGGAAAGGATAGTGATGAGCACATGGGCTTATGAAAGGTCAAATACTGGCAGAACGATGCATGATATCCAGAATGATTTCAACACAAGATTCAGTAAGGCTGCACCACCAAACAAGACGGTATTACGCTGGGAGAAAAAGCCGTTTGAAACTGGCTCCATCAAGGACAGACCACGGTCGGGAAGACCAACAACGCTAGCAGAACAATGTGAAGGTTTGATTGCATCGGTGGCTCGTTCACCGAAAAAATCACTTCGGAAACGATCACAAGAACTTGCAGTCCCCATGTTCGCAATGAGAGATCACATGACAAAAGATCTCGGCATGAAACCGTACCGCCCGTCATTTGTTAATGAATTAAGCGATACAGATATGCAGAAACACGCAGTAACAGACATGCAGAAACATGCAGTAACAGACATGCACTAACTGTATTTACTGTAATTAAAGTAAATGTTGCTAGTGACTTATTTTTTAAATTACACCTACCACATATAAATACAATTAATCACACAAAAATAAGATTGGTATTACAATATGCACATTTTGTAGGGGGTTACGGGACTTTTCGAACACCCTGTACTATAAATTTTTATTCGAAATTAAGCTTATACATAGTTTAATCTTAGTTCAAGTTCGGCTTATGAACGTGTCTGAAAATAAATTGAACCGTCAACTGATAGAGCGCCTAGCTGTTAATTTGAAGGTTCCAGGTTCGAATCTAGGCTCGGACATCAGACCTCATTGATTAAGGTACTTCTTTGTGTTTTCCTTGGAGAGATTATGGTTGGGATCCCACAAAAAGTTGTAGGTACGTCCCCTCCGACATACAACCTTAGAAATGTTATGACATGTTCAACAAATCCAAACATTATTATTACTATTATTGTTATTATTATTACTACTACTACTACTACTACTATCATTATTGAAAATGAATATGTACTTTTAGAGGAGAGACTTAAATAGGACAAGATTTTATTAGACACTCACATGGAAATGATGGAAAGTAAAAGATTCAATTGTGGGATTTGTTGGATTTATGATTCTAAGCTAAAATACCAGAGGTAATAGTGCCAGAGATAATAATGCCTAAGGGTAAATATGTCATAAGGCCAAAATTCAATAGGTAAAAATACCATAGTATGAATAGTATATAATATTTTCATTTAACCTAACCTATGGTTAAACCTGTGCTATTTACACACGCGAAAGGCGTATGGCAGAAATGACTATAAGTACCTCAAACAGCTACGTAGAATGTGTAGCAGCAAAAGTTGAAAAATTAAATATGGTACTAATTTTAATGTACAGACCCCGAAACATGCCAACCTCAAAATTTTCAAATTTTCAGATTCCATTACAGAGGTAAGAAACTGGGTAAAAGATCTACACTCTCCAACCCCAAATATTTTTCTCTGTAGTGATTTTAATTTCCCATTCATGAAATATAAAAGGATAGGAAAAAATATATATACACTAGGACAAGGGGGGCACACGGGAAGACCAGGAGCAGGTAAAAATGCTACTAGCTCTAGCTGATGAATTTATGTTAACACAAGAAATAACAGAAAATACAAGAAAAAACAACTGCCTAGATTTGGTATTTACAAACAACAGCAACGTAATTGATAATGTAGAAATATCCCAAACTATAATATCGGACCATAACATTATTGAAATAACCAATATAAAAGCAACAGGAAAGGAAAGAACACGAACAACAGAAAGAAGCAAATTCGAAATTTTAAATTTTCACTCCAAAGCTATAAACTGGGAAGATGTTGCATCCAGCATGGAAGTAATAGATTGGAAAACCATTTTCGAGGCCAAGACAACGGAAGAGATGCTAATGACTTTAGAGAAGATGCTGTAAATTGTGGAAAAACATGTCCCAAAAATACAACAAAGAGGAAAGAGAAGCAGGTTCGAGAGACAAAAGAGGTTATTATTCCGAAAAAGAAAAAGAGTGACTGCAAAATTAAGTAACTGTAAAGATAACATCAGAAAAATATTAAATGATAAACTGCAGAGTATCGGTGACGTCATACAGGAACTAATTGAGAAGCATACAGAAAAAGAAGAAGACGGCGCTACAGAAGCTACAAAGGTTAACTCAAAGTACTTCTATAATTTTGCAAAAAGGCAGTCGAAAAACCATGCGACTATTGAACCTCTGAAAAACGAGAACAGTGCTTTATCTGATGATCTAACAGAAGTATCTGAAATATTAAGAGCTCAGTACGAATCATCTTTCAGTATCCCAAAAACTGACAAGCTGATATGCGATAGAAACGGGTTCTTTGAAGAAGAACTACAAGGGGAAAGTAAGTTATAACGGACTTCGGCTTCACGACAGATGATATTACACAAGCTAAAGGGAAACTAAAAACACACTCAGCGGCAGGACCGGATAAATGGAATGCCACACTGATCAAAAACTGCAAGAGTGCAATCGCTGAGCCCCTATACTGGATATGGAGACGATCACTAGACACGGGAGAAATACCGGTCATCCTGAAGAGCGCGAACATAATTCCAATACTGTATATAAAGGAGATCGCTCCGAGGCCAAAACTATAGGCCTGTCGCTTACATCTCATCTCACTAAAATATTTGAAAGAATAGTTAGATAGAAAATCTATGACTTTTTGGAAATCAGAAAAAATTCAATGATAACCAACATAGGTGTCGGTCAGGCAGATCATGCCTATCGCAACTAATGAACACTACAACAACATTATTGATGCACTTGAAAGTAATGAAAAACTATGATGTAATATACACAGACTTTGCCAAGGCGTTCGACAAAGTGTGATCATGGAATCATAATACATAAACACTGAAATATATGGGAATAACAGGAAAAAGTAGGGAAATGGATATATAAATTCCTTAGTGAGCGGCGGCAAGTCGTTACAGTACAAGGAGTATCTTCATCAGAACCAGAGGTCAGCATCAGTACGACAAGGAAACATAGCCAGGTACGCCCGGCTCATCGGGGTTGTTCTGAGCCAGGCGCTAATCTTTTTTTGAAGATGTCCACTGCACAACCATTCGTGTTTCTAAGGTCTTCGGGCAGCTGATTTAAACAGTTTGGTTCTCTCACAACAAAACTATTTTCTTTCAAGGTTAAGGATGTTCCTGTCTCGCCTTTAATTTGGAAACACGACACAGTCTTCCTTTTCTACTTTCCACTGTTGTTTGGGGAGTTACAGGGTTCAGAGTAAGATTAGGGACTAGTTTCTCCATTATTTTCCAAGTGTAAATAATGATGTACCTCTCTCTTCTCCTTTTCAATGAATATAGGTTTAGTTCGCGTAACCTTTCCCAGTAATTTAGTTCTTTGCACCCCTTGATCATGGCTGTGAAGCTTCTCTAAATCCCTTCTAGCTGTTTAATGTCTTCTTTTTATTTGGGGATGTTAGGACCGAGCAGTATTCCAATTTGGGTATGATCAGTGTTTTCAGTAGTAGAGGAATCATTATATTCCTATCCCTCGTTTAAAGGTTCTCAGTATCTGCCCATTTATTCTCTTTGTTCTGTTTACTGCTATCTTATTTTGTGTTTCAAATTTCGCATCATCAGTCATTACAACCCTAAATCTTTTGCTGTAGAATTTCTCTGAATTTTCTCTCCATTTGGGTACAATATTCATGGATTTTAGGTCTTCTCATTTTCTGTACTGTAACAGCTGAAATTTCTCAGTTGTTAAACTTCATACTGTTGTCTTCCGTCCACTTGTAGATTCTAAGATTCTATTCATGTCGGTTTGTAGAGATCCTATATCTTCTGGGTTTCTTATTTTTCTACTGATCTTTGTGTAATTGGCAAGGGATGCTCCTGTGCTGTCTCTGGTAACGTCCTCATCTATGTTAGTTAGCATGATTATGAAGAGTAGTGGAGCTAATACTGAGAGATGGAGAGTACAAGAAACCAACTCACTACTTCACCAGACCAACTCGAGACGAGGGGCGACAAGCTTGGCCTTCGTAAAATGAGGAATCATCTCACGGAACCTTTGAAAGGTTGGAAGGTATGACATTGTTAACTATGACATTATTACCTCTGGTATTTTTATTACACATCGATTTTATGGAAGGGAATACGCCTTGACCGTTTCATATATCAATATATATATATATATATCGGCTATTGATTGATGGCGTGGAAAATGCAGTTTAATAATAAACAGGAACACCAAAGAAAAAATAAACATCCTTCAAGGTTAATCAGTACCAACGTTTCGGAATGCACTAATTCCATCTTCAGAGCTAAAACAATAGAAGGCCAAACCACATACAAAATACAATTGCAATTGTAAGTCGTTACTTACAATTGCAATTTGTATTTTGTGTGATTTGGCCTTTTATTGTTTTAGCCCTGAAGATGGAATTAGTGCATTCCGAAACGTTGATACTGATTAAACCTTGAAGGATGTTTATTTTTTCTTGGTGTTCCTGTATATATATATATATATATATATATATATATATGTGTGTGTGTGTGTGTGTATTTTGAGATTGTTTAACCCCCTTCGCAACATCAAAGGTCATATAACGGAGGGGACCTACAGCTTTACGTGGGGTCCAAACTACGGGTCGCTAAGTCATTTAGACATGAAAGACGGTCACCATTCAACTACGACCACAGATCCAACGTCGCTTAACTTTGCTAATCTAATGGGCAGCGGTGTTATGGCGTGGCTACGACGTAGCCTTCACTATCAATACCTTTTTGTTAATTTGGTTTTGCTTCCGCCCGAATCGTTCATTCTGACGAAGGTCAAGCTTGTTGCTCCACCTTAGACGTACAGCTTAACGTGGATTCCGGGCCATGACCCACCACAGGCGGTCAGAAATTAGAAAGTCCTCGCCAAGACTCGATCTAACGACCTCCAGATCAACAACAACCCAGCGTCTTAACCAGTGTAGACTATTCGGCACCCATTTATCTACCAATCAATTTTTTTTTAATGTAAGGATGAACAGCTGGGTGAGCTTCCACTCCACTTGCCATGGCCGGGAATCGAATCCAAGGCCGCGTGGATTCGTAGTCAGCGATGCTAATCACTACGCCACTGAAAAATATGACAAACTCCTTCCTATATCAAAATGCTCATTAATTTCCCGAGTTCTAATATCCAAATTATTGGCCGTTCGCCCAAAGTATGATAAATTGCAATCACTACATGGAATCTATACAGTAGAAGACTCTACCATATTCCCACTTTAATTTCTCAAAGCAGCGTTCACTAACTGATTCCTATTTTCATTTAGATAATTGGAAATAAGATCAGTATCACTGATTCTTCTTTTGGAGGAGTTTCAGATTTAAATTTTGACTTGTATAAAGAATAATAAGAGAGAGAGAGGAGCCATGTTTTCAAACAACGTCGATCAGAGACTTATCAGCTAGATCAATTTTTTATTATTATTATTATTATTATTCAAAAAAGAATACGGATGAACAAGTTTTCACCAAAAATTTTTGGTCTAACTTATTTCTTGTTATAAATTGAGAGGACCTCAGGTTGTTATGTAAATGCTGTGATAACTAAGCTTGAGTCCATACTTAATTTTTTACCCTCCTTTGATTACCGATAAATGTAAGACACTTTACCGACTGAATTTTCTATAACATACATAAATTTAATCCATAAATGTCTCATCTTCACTGAAAATAAAAATAATTAGTAAGTCTCCGCCTTTTACGGTGGTTTTTTGCTCAATTCCTTTAGCTGACGTTTCGTTCAAAGGCATCTGAACATCTTCAGTGGTTTAGTATAGGACCAGAGCTGGGCAATAAATACATTGAATGTATTTAAATACTAAATACTAAATACATGGGAGAAATGTATTTAAATACTAAATACTAAATACATTTTACGAATGTATTTAGATACTAAATACAAAATACATCAATTGTATTTAAATACATTTGTAAATACATTTTAAATTGTTATCTGCAGATATATCACTGTTTGATTCACCGGATTTGCTTGTTGAAGCCATGACACGCACACGATAAAGAAATCAACCGCTTTCGACTAAGAGTGGCACACAACTGATTGAACTGACACGTTGAAACATGAACCATGCTGTACTACACTGTCGACGCGTCGTACTGTGCTAGTACAGAAACGTGTATTAAACCAGTAAAAGTATTTATTTATATTTTGAGTATTTAAATACATTGTATTTAAATACTCATTAAAGTATTTAAATACTACATTTAAATACATGAAAAACAATGTATTATAAATACAGTTCTAAATACACAAATGTATTTAAATACGTATTAAATACAAATGTATTTAAATACTGCCCAGCTCTGTATAGGACTTAATTCTTTTAGGAATGTGGCAGTGATTACACTAGGCAACAAATTTCAACTTTTTTTTTGTTACAGACACGTGAACTACTGATTCCTACTAAAGCGGTGATGCTGATTTCAGATCTGATATCAAAATTTCTCTATCACGTCCAGATTTTGTGTAACCGAAAACCCTTTTTTTTCATTTTTTTTCTCACCCGCTTCTATTACGAAAGCCGTCTAAGCTACTTTTCCGTGCCACGTTTTATGTTAAGCATACTTAAATAATTAGTGAACAGGGATGTCTTTCCTCCTTTATTCTGGCTTAAGACAGACAGCGGAATTCCGCTGGCGGCGTTACCACCCCTGCGCCCAACCATCCACCCAAAGCGCGTTAGTATTTTGTTGTTACTACTGAAAGGCAAATTCCTGTTCTTAAGTGAAACTTTGGTGTGTCCTCTTCCTTTGTCGCTTGTAGGATGACGAGCTCTCCTTCTGCAGGAACCAACAATAATCTCCCATCATATTTGGGTTGAAATACCTTGGTATCTGTTTTCCATAACTGAGATCTGTTGGTGGAAGCGCTCACCATGCTCGTCACTTACAGCCCCAAGGTTGGCCGGGAAGAAGTCAAGATGAGAATGTAAAAAATGAATTTTCAAAGACATTCTGCATCCATTATTTCATAAGATTTAAGCATGTTTTCTACGAGTTTACGGTGGTTTTCAGCTTTGTGGTTTCCAAGAAAATTTTTGACAACTTCAACGAAAGATGTCCATGCTCCTAGTTCATTCTCATTTAGGTTAGATGGAAACGACGAGTCGTGGATGACACTGCGGATCTGTGGTCCAGTGAAAACTCCAGCTTCTAGCTTAGCATCTGTCAATATTCCTTTGAATTTATCCTTTAAATATTGGAAACCACTACCTTGATGATCCATACCCTTCACGAAATTTTTCATAAGGCCAAGTTTAATGTGAAGTGGTGGAAGATGTACTTTCTGAGGGTCAATAAGTGCTGGGTGTTTCACATTGTATTTACCAACAACATGTTCAGTTCTAGATGGCCAATCATGTTTTTTGTAGTGGTTCTTGTCATCTCTGCTGTTCCATAGACACAAAAAGCACATATGCTTTGTGTAGCCCAACTGTAACCCAAGAAGTAATGATACAACTTTAAGGTCGCCACAAATATTCCATGTGTGGTCCTTATATTTGATGAGTCTTAGCAGCAGTCTCGATTCATAAGTCTCATTAAGGCCAGTGGCATGTGCTACAGGTATTGAAGGTTTTTCATTGCCGTTGTGCAGTAATACAGCTTTAAGGCTAGCTTTACTAGAGTCAATGAACAGTCTTCATTCTTTTGGATCATAGCGACAGCCAATCCCTTGCATCAGACCACTGATATCGTGGCAGAAACAAACGTTTTCTTCCTGTAAGTAAAATGATGAAAACTGCAAATGGCGATGGCGGAAATGGGAAACTTTGGTGTTTGGTTGGAGAAGATTAAATTCTTGAAGTCTTGAACCAAGCAACTCTGCCTTTTCTTTTGGTAATTCCAAATCGCGCACTAAGTCATTTAACTCCGCTTGACTTAACAAATGTGGGGAAATATTTGCATCTGGAACATATATGCCATCTTTCCCTGTTTCTATATCACTAGCAGAATCTTCAAATGAACTGCTGTCTGTTATCGTTGCTGGTGGAACTGGTGGTGGATTTGTTTCATCATGTGGTACTGGTTTCATTGCTGATTCGCAGTTTGGGTACGTGATCTTTGATTTGTTTTTCTTTGTGAAACCAGCAATCTTTGTCAAACAAAAATAACAATCATTGAAGTGATTTTTCGGCTCACGCCAAACCATGGGGACTGAGAACGGCATAGCTTTTCTTTTACCATTCATCCAAGCTATTAACATTGCATTGCACTGTGCACAGCAAATATGTGGTGCCCAGTCCCTCTGTTGGTCTCCTAACTACAGTCAAAATAACACTTGTAGGCAAGTTTAATCTTTGTTGTTATGTTTCTACGTTGTGGCTTAGGTGTATATTGTCCACAGACAAAGCAGAAGTTGTCTGGGTGATTTACACAAGCACGTCTATTTGATGCCATTTTGAATTACCATACAATATCTGAAAAAACGTAGAAAGTAATTATTACGATGTGCAAAATAAAAAGAAATACACAACGTAGTACAAAACAAATGCTATAAAAACACACAAGTCACCACAACCTGTCACTTGCTCATCAGCAGAGAGCTTCAACAACCGTTCTGCTTGACTGTCACGTAGCGACTGACCGTTGGGCCGTTGCCCGTTACTATGCTCTTGACTCAGTGTTGCCAACTCGGGATAAATTTTATTTATCAAAATTGTTCGAATTTGTATATAGTTGGCAAAAAAAATTGCTTTAACCTTGAAAAGCAAGTTTCATATTACTGGCATTAAGCCGATTAAAACCAAAATCTGGACGTGGTAGAAAATTTTACTAAAAGTATTTGCATTTTACACAAAATCTAGACGTGATAGAAAAAAATCTATTATAGATTGAAATCAGCATACCGAAATTAGCTAGGAGCACCTATTTGGTCTTCTGTAACAAAATCTTTGTTTGCCTAGTGTTATATGCGTTGAAGTCTTTCCGTGAGCGCAACAGTATCTTCTGATGACAATTAAACTACGAGTTATTGTTAAATGACTTTATTCCCAACAAGCTCTGAAGATGTTCGGATGCACTGAACGAAACGTCGACGAAAGCGGTAGAAAAAGAAATATTTAGAAAGAAGAGCCTTCCTTACCTACAGTATATATTTAGCATAAAACTGGACCCAGTTGAGACATATAAAGGATAATAATTTTTCATTCATCCTTAAAATTTGTAGTTTATACTCGGAACTAAAGCATTAAAGATTACTAAAGATTACTAAAAAAGTTTCAAAATCACCACAACTCTCTTCCCAAGTTTTAAAAATGTCATCTGAACACCTGCAGTAAATAATTCCCTTTGGTTTAATAACAGAAAATAAATTACAGTTTAAACACTCCACTCATAAATTCAACGGTATTGCTATACTGTAAAAGGAAAGACCCCACACGCATTGAGCGAGCAAAACCCTGTTTATAACTTGAAGACAGGAAAAAGCCTTTTCTATTTATGCATAACTTGATTAAGTGGATTATTTTTATCTACTGTAGAGAAAAGTTGTGTCTAAAAGAAATAAATTTCACATTCAGAAAGTACAAAACATCAATCCCCTTTGACTTTTGTATATATATTTTTAATCTTAAATGGGACAGTTAAGCTGATAGTTTATTTTTTAAAATTCAAACGTTTTAATTACAGGCTATCCATAAAACCCTGATACTATTTTTGTTAGACAGTGTAAATACAACATACAGCCATCCATACAATCTTCGTACGCATTAACTTTGTATATAGACTCACTGAAATTATATTAATACTGGTTCATTTCAGTAAGATCACAGTACTTTTTCAAATAAAATGAAACTGTGAATAAAATACAACCTTGACGCACGCCATTACCCGCAGTAAATATTGATGACAGCACCTGCGTGTCCTGTATGAAACTATACAATCGGGAATACATTGATAGGAAATTGAATGGACTTATAGGTAGATAGATAGACAGAGAAAAGATAGAGAGATAAATAGATATACAGATATAAAGATAAATTTCCCATTAACATGCGTACATAATCGGTAAAATTTATTACGTAGATTAATAAATATTCTGATAAATGCCTTTTTTTTTTCAACTCGTCTGAAACTTTTTTTTAGTCAGTGGTTAACACTGGTCACGGTCGATGGCCTAATCGGTGCATCCATGTATAGACAGCCATTTCCCTTCTGCTCTGTGACAGAATATCCCAAAAAGTTATCGTAATTGTTTTTACTCGGACATCAGATTTATGTCTTCAGTTCATTTATTGGGATTTTGGTACGAGAATAAACCAGTTCTCATTATATTTGCAGTTGTCTCGTAGTTTTGCGCTCTCCATTCTTATACTTTCAGCTTAATATTTTTTTTACCCTATTTTTTTCCTGTTCTCATTTAATATTTTAAGTTTTAGTCTTAAAGACTAGTGTTCGATATTTTAACACTTGCTTCTAAGTAAAGTTTAAAATATAGTGCAGTAAGTTCCCCCCCCCCCTCCCTTATACAACACACCTCAAGTTTTTGTACGTATTTGGGGGAATTATATATCACAGGGTGTCCCAGAAGTCTTGGAGGGATTTTATTTGGCTATAACTTTTTCTTTTTTTTTGATTAATTTATTTCTTTTTCTTTGTCAATTAAAGTACCATTGCTGCAATTAATGAAAATGGAATCCTGGACAGTACAACAAAGAGTGTCTATTGTGGAACTTTATTTGACAAACAACTCTTCCATCGTTGCCGCTCAAAGAGCGTTTAGATTAAAATTCAACACACATTCTGCTCCTTCTGATCGAGCTATTCGACGGTACGTCGCTAAATTTCGTATGGGAAAGGGTGAAGGAGACGAACCACGGACTGGGCGTCCTCGGACAAGCCGAAGTCCAACTCTGGTTGAGATAGCTCGTGAAAGCGTTGAGGACAATCCACATCAGTCCGACGACGCAGCCAGGAATTAAACATTTCAAGAAGTTCCTTACATCGAATTTTAAGAGAGGATATCAATGTTTACCCGTACAAAATTCAAATTGTTCAAGAAATCAAACTACAAGATCATCAGAGTCGGATAACGTACGCTAATGCGATTTTAGATTTACGCAGTGAAAATGAAGATTTCCAGAAGATATTAAATTTGTAATTAAAATAGCAATAAATATGCTTTCAAGTGTTACAAACCTTTTTTTATTTGATCTCCAAACAAAAAAGTTATAACCAAATAAAATCCCTCCAAGACTGGAACCCTTCACAAGTTATTATGATAGGTTAGATTTAGGTTAGGCTGAGTTACATTATGCTAAGTTACAAGTAGTTACAAGGACAAGAGGAAGAATCAAAGACTTTTCGGCCCACTCGGGAGGTTCCTATTATTAAACTGGGTTAGCTGAGGTTAAGTTAGTTTTGTAGATTGTCGATGTTATGTCCGGTCAATCTAATGAGTATAAGTCACACACACACACACACACACACACACACACACACACACACACACACAATATATATATATATATATATATATATATATATATATATATATTATATATATATATATATGAAAATTATTTCACGAAAGTGACACGTGAAAATATTTATGATGAATAAAACCACGAAGGGAAAAGAACACCACTTTGTAGTGGCTTTGTGAGCACCACTTTGTTTCTTTTCCCTTCGTGGTTTTATTCATCATATGTATATATATATATATACACACAGAGTGGCCACAAAGTCCATTTGCAGTGAAATTACAGCATATATGTATGTTGCCTTTGTTCTTTATGCAAAGGGACTTTGTGGCCACTCTCTATATTCATTCTGGGCCATGACTATTTTATTACATACAATATACAGCGGAAGCCTTTAGTATGAGCATTCGCGTGATGACGTCAATTACAGTTCATTACAGTTTTTTTTAATAGAAGGAGGGAAATGTTTATCTGCGTTTTGTGATATTTCTCCTGGAAGTACTTTATCGTTTTATATATATCGTTTCTTTTCAAGGAATAAATTGTTTTCATCGATGGTCATAAAGATAAATTGATTTTTATGGTGCTATTTTGCTATATTTTAGTATTAGAAGGAAGTGTAATATGGGTTGAGAGAGAGAGAGAGAGAGAGAGAGAGAGAGAGAGAGAGAGAGAGAGAGAGAGAGAGGAGAGATATTTATCTTTACAAAGGCAAAATTAAATATATGGATAAAAACACTAAAAATACTGAAGAAAACATTGAGTTTGTATAAAAAAGAAACATTTCTTGGTGTTGAGTGAGTGAATAGCCATTAAAATCCCTTTTACATACAAATAAGCAGTTAAAAGAGGCCAAATAAAGAAACCGATTCAAATAAGAATGAAAATATCTCCTTAATAACGGCCTTCGCAACCAAATACAAAGGAGGACCAAGTCTCAAATTGCTCAGGTAAAGACATTTAAAACGTAAATGAATTCCTAATTGATTATACGTATTAAGATCACGTATAGAAAGATTTCGGCACTGAAGGAATAGCGGGGAGGAACTGAAGATTTAGGCACAAAAGAAAAAAGGAGGAAAAAATAGAATTTTAAATGAAATAAGTGATGGTTTCTCCTCCCTCGAAAATTTTTAATAATTTATAGGACGAGAGAGAGAGAGAGAGGAGAGAGAGAGAGAGAGAGAGAGAGAGAAGAGAGAGAGAGAGAGATTCTAAATACAGAAACGTCACAAAATGAAGAAAAATTGGGTAATTATTTCAAATTTTTATAAACATTTTTTTTAATAAACGTTTTGCATCTCATTCATATTTTCATAATTATGGAAATGAGTAATCAATCATTTTTCTTTTCGTATTTAACACATTTTTATGAGCTAAATTCATCTTAATTTTCCCGATTGATCTTTATCGCTTGAACTTCATCGTTTCCCATAGAAAAAGTGGGACAGGCACATCGCTCATACGTCCCGTAAGGCGATATATATATATATTTGCGGTGAAACATCGCGCGTAACCTAACAGACGAAAATAAATGCGCTTAATTGATCTCGTTCTGTCCTATGAATCAAAAATACTGACTGTTTAGTCGTAAGGTTATGAAAACACGTACGCATCACCAGGATCCACCATTCGAGGGAGAGTGTGTTTATACACAAATACACTACACCCCAATTCTAAATAAATTTATATGAAATTTGAAGAAAGTTATGAACACACACACACACACATACCCACGTTTAGAAAATTATAAATAAATAATGAAAGATCCGTGACTACAATTGTAAACTGGCCTATTGTTAATTAAAGTGAGTCCGTATCATTAATTTCATTAGATACATTCTGCCTGTGAACTCTATTTAAAGTCTGCTATTTTAATTTTCGTTTTGCTTTTATGTGTAAAGATAAGATATTTCGATCAGAAGCATTTTAATGAACAAAAACGAGGTTTACGTTCCGAGTGAGGCAACATTCAGTTCTAAAAGAGGAAAGTGAATAAACTTTATATACTTTTGACCTCACCATAAAACTTATGTAATCCTATTTTTTTTCTCTCTCTCTCTCTCTTTCACACACACACACACACACACACACACACACCACATACATATATATATATATAATGCAAACCCACAAGGAAATGGAAAATGATCACAAGACTTTTCGTGTATTCAACAGTACACCTCGTCAGGGAATTCCCTGACGAGGTGTACTGTTGAATGCACGAAAGCCTTGGAATCATTTTTTCTTTTCCTTATAGATTTGCATCATTCATTTATTTAACGCGTTTGAATGTGAAATTTATCCCATACATATATAAGCAACACGTGATCTTTTTAATATGCAAAGAACCACAGGGAAAGGAAAGGGAAACAGAAGTCCAAGCGCTTTCGTGTTTCCCTTTCTTTTCCCTGTGGTTCTTTGTTTTTATATTATATTATATATATAATATATATATACACACGAGTATATATAACTTTGGTTAACCTTGGTTTTGCTTCCGCCCGGATTATTCATTCTGACGAAAATCAATCTAATACTCCACCTTGAACCTACAGCTTAACGTGAAATCCAAACCACGACCCAAAGTCCTCCCCCGGACTCGATTTCACGACCTCCCGCTTAGCAACCTAGCGTCTTAACCACTAGGCAACGTAGGGTACTCATTTATCTACCATCCTATTTTTATGGGAAGATGAACAGCTTACTAAGCTGCGCGCGCGCCGCCTGCTCTTAGCGGGAATCGAACTCGGGGCCGGTGGATTTGTAGTGAGCGATGCTAACCACTGCACCACCGAGGCGCATATATATATATATATATATGAAACAGAAATGCCCCATCAGGATTCGAACTCGGGACCTCTTGAGTAGGAGTCGCGATGGGTTAAAAGTTAACACAACCTGTCGTATATTTAAACAACTGATGAAACATTTAACGTTTTCGCATCCAGGATGTTTTACGATATTAACCCTCTCGCACTCGAGGTAATGGTAGCACTTAATTCAAATCTCTCTGGTATAGCACTGGGGTCCCATAGATAGAATAACACGCATGAGCAGGCGTGGTTTTCGTATGAAACAAATATGCCCCACCAAGATTTTATAACCTTTCTCTAAAATGAATAAAATATCCAAAGAAAAACATAATCTTACTATTTCGTAATCATGTCCACGATCAAAGAATTTGGAGGGGGCCATACTGGAGTGCACTTGTCCGTCCGTCCGTCAGTCCGTTTGTTCGTCAAACGTTCGTGTCTGGGCTATAACTTTTGAACTGTTCAACAGAAATGAGTGAGAAACTACACGCACGTGTGGGTACTCACAAGACGATGTGTCATGAGTAAGACTCAGGTTCTTGCACCAAAGATCAAGGTCACAAATAGAGGAGGGGACATTCATGTCGTTCCGAAATACTTCTTGTTTTTTTATGCCTTTTTTTATAAATTTAATGTTTTTTGGCGAACATTTTTCCGAAACTACTTATAAAATTAGAACTTGAATCTTTATACATAAATATTAATTATTATGTAATTAAACTAATGTGAATTTATTGTCGAAGAATGCATAAATATAATTCTGTTTTTATCATAAGTAAAAAGTTGGCATTTATTAGTAATAAACTTTAAATAACGTAACAACTTATATATATATATATATATATATATACTGTATTAGCGGAGCCACCCGGCGTTGCCCGGGTGGAAGTTGAATGCTTGCAGAGAACCCGCCCTTCGTGGGGTAGCAAAAGTATGCCGCCGTACTATTCAATTAACCGGGCATTCAATAATTTTTCCGTAGGTTTCGATTAATTTTAAGTAACTTGAATGCCCGGTTAGGTCAACTGAGTGCCCGGTTAGGGCAACTGAATGCCCGGTTAGGTTAATTGTACGCCCTTGACGATTGGTTAGGTACAGTTGACCTAAACGGGCATTCAATAATTTTCCCGTAGGTTTCCATTAATTTTAATCAACTTTTACCTAATAATTTTTCTCTCGAGGAGCCAATTCCCTGTTTTAGGTTGACACAGACAGAGACAGAGAGACAGACAGCATATATATATATATAATATATATATATTATATATATATATATATATATATATGGGGATTTTTTAAAAATTAAAATTTTTGTCTAATTAAAAAATTAAAATTTTTGTTTGCTGAATCGTAAATGCATCGTGTGAAAGGCACGCGCTAGAGCTCCGCCCATTTTATGACGTGTCTATGATAGAGTTCCGCCATTTTATGACGTGTCTATGATGTCACTATCTTTCAATCAATCCGGAATACAGAGGCCTCCAGTGGCCTCAGATGACCTCAGAAGCCGACGCCACATAACCTATGTTCTTTCCCGGCCTCAGTTACCCCTACTCCCCAAGTCTCATCCAAATCTGGCCAGTGGTTTGGCTGGCCATAAGTAACAAAGTTTGCAGGCAGTTCGACCGTCACAAATATGAGTAAGATATCAGGGTTAAAGGAAGAGATTGTTGACACCAATCGACCAGGGAAGTATCGTACGGGGGACGTTAGGCAGAAGACAGGGAGTGCTGGAACTCCCTTTTCCTTTTCTCCTGTCACTGTTCTCCTCAGCTGATCATTTTCCGTGTTTCATCTCCCCTGTGAGCAGTCCAAAATGCTCTCAAACACACACTTCTCCCTCTATTCTTCACTACACATATATGCATTTTACATACTACACAATCTTTTCAAAATTTATTAAAAAATAAAATAAATGGCATCGTAAGCCTTAGAGACCTTGATTTTGGCTCTCTCCTTATATTGGCGAATCGTGGTCCGGATTTCAAATGTAGTGACTGGGTTCTTTAACCTTTTACGTAACATCTAAGGTCATATGACGGAAGAGACCTATAGCTTTATGTGCAATTCGAACCACGGGTCACTACATCATCTACGAGCAGAAGACAGTCTTCCATCCCTACGATTCAGACCCAATATTTGCAGTTTCTCTGACTTACAACATTCATTTTACAAAGCTTATCGACATTTTTAATATATATATATATATTATATATATATACTGTATATAATCCACTATTCTCGTAAATAAAAATTACCGGTAATTAATTGCATAAAACGTAGTTCAGTAACGCCAACAAACTTATATTCATTTTACCTGGTCCTCACCTGCGGCAAAGCAATTAGCAGATCACGAAGGTGCATGAGGTTGGAAAAGATCGCGGATTTTATATAATTACGCTAATTTTGGCCCTTTCTTAATCATTTTTATAAGCTGTTAACTTTATATATGTTTATCATTTATCAAAGGAAAAACTTATTGTTAATCGTTTGTGAGTTATGATACCAAATTACTGATACGTGCTCGCTTTGGCTGAGAAGGAAATGGGAGATAAATTTCTATTGGTGGAGGAGGGAAATTTGTATCCAGCCCACTTTAACGTTTATTATTATTTAGATTTCTACGGAGCAGAAATCTAATTGTTTTTGCTCAAATTCTTATTGAAATCTTTACGGTTATTATTATTGTTATTCCACGTGAACGGTGAAGGCTACAGCGTTTGCTTTTAATCGGAGCTTCGTGAAACTTGGTTGGAAATGTTGAAACTATGACTCTATCTGGAATTCCCCAAACCGGCTGATTCCCACCCTTTTTTACTGTAGGTCAGTGTATCAACTTCAAAAATATTGCCCACGCGAGGAAAAGTTATAGAAGTGAAAAGATTCTCCACGAAACACAAGCTAATCATTTTATTTCAAAATATTGCTTGTACTGTACTAGTAGTATTATCGGTATTAGTGAATTTCTAAAATCATCGTTTTTCAACCGATCGTGATGAAACTTGGTAGGAACGTTCAGAAAAATAGCTTTTTGAATGAATATCATTTCCATAAATTTTAAACTCAGGATACCCCATCAAAGTACAAAAAATTCGCTCCCCCTCCCCCCGCCAAATCTTGTTGAAATGTTTCTCAAACAAATTTTAGGTATGCTCTACTTTCATAAAAAAAAAATATAGTATGTCTCCGCCCTGCGCCGTTTATGAGGCATTTCTTTTTAAAGGAGACTGCCCTCAACCTATTTTCTGTAATCATTGCTCGTACAACAATGCATATTTTAACTATATAGACGAGCATGGTGTCATTTGAAAGGTCCCAGTAGCTGAGTTCTTTGAAGCCATCAATCTTGGCTGTGAATTCCCTTGAACTACTTCTAGTTTATTAATTTCTTCTCTTTTGGATGGGAACGTCAAGACTGAGCAGTATTCAAGTTTTGGTATGATCACTGTTTTCAACAGGGGAATCATTACCTTGTCATCTCTTCTGTTGAAGGTTCTCAGTAGCTGTCCCGTAACTCCTTTTGCTTTGTTTATCGCTATCTGATTCTGTTTCAAATTTTGCATCATCGGTCATTGTTACCCCTAAATCTTTTGCTTTCGTGCTTTTCTAAATCTCCTGTCTACCTGGGGCATAGTGTGCTGTCATTTTAATTTCCTCATTTCTTCTATCTTAAGAGCGGAAATTTCTCGGTATTAAAATTCCTGTTATTATTTTTGACCATTTGTATATTCTGTTTGTGTCTCTCTGTAGAGTTTCCACCTCTTCCGCATTGCCGGTTTTTCTGCTGATGTTTGTATCGTTAGCAAAGGATGTTATTATACTGTTTTCGTCTACTTCATTGTCTATGTCTGTCAGCATGATAATGACTAAGAATGGAGCTAGTACTATTCCTTGTGGAACTGGGCTGCGTACTTCCAATTCTTACGATGATATACTTTGGATTTTTACGGGTTGCTGCCGTTCCCTGAGGAAGTTGTAGATCAATTTTCCCACTTTGCCTCTTATTCCCATGTGTTTCACTTTATGTGCTATTATGTCATGATCACACTTATCGAATGCTTTAGCAAAGTCGGTATATATTACATCGTAGTTGTCATTGCTCTCAATGCGTCTATGATATTGTTATAGTTGTCACAGGCACGATCTTCCTGATCGGAATCCGTGCTGGTTCTCATTGAATCTTTCCTGTGTCTCCGAACAATCATATATTTTCTCTCTGACTATTCTTTCAAATATTTTAGTGAGATGTGATGTCAGTGACACCGGTCTATGGTTCTTTGTTTGAGACCTATCCCCCACTTTACATATAGGAACAATATTCGCTCTTTTTATTATATTTGGTAATTCCCCTGTGTTCAAGGATCTTCTCCATATCCAAAAAGGGGGTGTAGCTATTTCGTTCTTACAGTTTTTAATCAACAAGGTATTCCATTTGCCCGACCCTGCAGCTGGATGTGATTTCATTTGTCTTATAGCTTTCACTATATTCTCTGGGGGTAAATTCAAAATCAGTTATACATTCTCCATTTAATTCCTTTTCCAAAAAGGTATTCCTGTCAGATACTACTTTGTCTCTATTTGGGGTACTGAAAGCTGAGCCATAGTGAGCTCTCAATATTTCAGATATTTCTTTGGATCATCGGTTTGTTCATTACTTTCTTTCTTAAGGGTGCAATAGTGGTTCGCGTTTTTGTTTTCCTTTTCGCGAAGGTGTAGAAGTATTTTTGGTTATCATTTATTGTTTTCACCGTATCTTTCTCTTCTCTCTCTCTGAGTGTGAATGGCCCTTAATTAGGGCTTGTATTTACCTGTCTATACTTTCCAATTTTGCTTGTGTCACGATTTTGGTGTTGGTGTGTATGCAGTTAGTTAACTTCGTGGCTACTCTCCTTCTCATGCGGTATAGTGTTCGCTTTTGCCTCTCGAAATAGTTCCTACTTCCCTTTGGCTGTACTTTCTCAACATATTTTTTTTTTAAAGATTTCCAGCGTCTTTTTTTCCAAGGTTATTAGCATTTCTTCGGCTGTTTTATCTTCTAAGACTGTGCTATTTGTGCCATATGGGATCTGACTTCTTCCCAATTTATAGTTTTAGAGTTTAGATAAAAGACCTCAAATTTGCTTCTTTTTTCAGTATGAGTATTTTCTTTTAGTGCTCTCGCCATATTAGTGGATACCTTGATAATGTTGTGGTCTGAGATATTTGTTGGCGCTATTTTTATCTCATTGATTAAGGTGCTATTATTAGTGAATAACAGCTATTTTTTCAGACATTTTTCTGATGTTATCTATTATCTTCTGTGTTAACATAAATTCATTTGTGAGAATTATCAACATTTTTACTTGCTCCTGGTCTTCTCTTGTGCCCCTCTTGCCCTGATGTATATATACACGTTTCTTCTCATTCTTTTGTATTTAATTTTATAAATGGGCAATTAAAATCACCACAGAATATTATATACAGGGATGGGGTATTTAAGGACATTATTAGGTTTCTGATGTCGACAATGGCTTCAGAGAATTTTTGCAGCTGAAGCGTTCGGAGGTCTATAGATGACTACCCTTTCAACCTTTCAAAGGTTCCGTGCGAAGATTCCTCATTTTACGAAAGTCAAGCTTGTCGCCCCTCCTCTTGAGTTGCCTGGTGAAGTAGAGAGTTTGTTTCGTGTGTTCTCCACCTCACATAGCCAGGTACGCCCGAATCATCTGGAACTGTTCTGAACCAGGCGTCTAGTCTTCTTTTGAAGATATCCACTGCAACACTACTCGTGCTCCTTAGTTCCTTGGGTAGCTGATTAAACAGTCTTGGTCCTCTCATAACAAAACTATTTCCGTTCAGGGTTGGGGATGTTCCCTGTCTAGCCTTTAATTTGGAAACACGACACATTCTTCTTTTTTTACTTTCCACTGTTGTTCGGGGGCGTTATCGGGTTCAGTTTGAGATTAGGAACTAGTTTCTTTTTTATTTTCAATGTGTATATAATGGCATACCTCTCTCTTCTCTTTTCCAGTGAGGATAAATTTAATTCAGGTAACCTTTCCCAGTAATTTAGTTCTTTGCATTCACTGATCTTGGCTGTGAAGCTTCTCTGAATCCCTTCTAGTTGACTAATGTTTTCTTTTTTATATGGGGATATTAAGACCGAGCAGTATTTCAACTTTCGTATGGTCAGTGTTTTCAATAGAGGAATCATTATATTCCTATCCCTTCGCTTGAAGAGTCTCAGCATCTGCCCAGTTATTCATTTTGCTCTGTTTACTGCTGTCTTATTTGTGTTTCAAATTTCGCGTCATCAGTCATTGCAACACCTAAATCTTTTGCTTTAGAATTCCTCTGAATTTCCTCCCCATTTGGGGGATAGTATTCCATGGATTTTAGGTCCTCCCTTCTTCCATACCGTAACAGTTGAAATTTCTCACTGTTAAATTTCATATTATTGCCTTCAGATCAATTGTAGTTTCTGTTCATGTCTGTTTGTAGAGATTCTATATCCTCTGGGTTTCTTATTTTTCTACTAATTTTTGTAACATCGCCAAAGGATGTTACTGTGCTGTCACTGGTAACGTCCTCATCAATATCAGTTAGCATGATTATGACGAGTAATGGAGCTAATACTGTTCCATGTGATACTGAGCTACGGACCTCTGACTCTGATATTCCTTGAACTGTAACGGCTTGCTGCCGCCTCACTAAGGAAATTACTGTATATACCCATTTTTCTACCTTTCCTGTTATTCCCATATATTTCAGGTTATGTGCTATGATTTCATGGCCCACTTGTCGAAACGCCTTGACAAAGTCTGTGTATTCATTTAATTTTTTCCGAGTTTCTAAAAAGTCAGATTTTTCTCTAACTATTCGTTCAAATATTTTGGTGAGATGAGATGTAAGTGAGACTGGCCTATAGTTTTTGGCCTCGGATCGATCTCCTTTATATATTGGAACTATGTTCGCTCTCTTCAGGATGCTCGGTATGTTTCCTGTGTTTAGTGATCGTCCATATCCAATAGAGGGCTTAGCGATTCATTCTTGCAGTTTTTGATCCGTGTGGCATTCCATTTGTTTTTTCGTCTTTTTCGTCTTTCTGTCCATTTGCCTTTTTCATCTTTTTGTTCTGTCAGCTCGTAATATGTTGTAACCATCAATTTTTATTTCTTTTTATTTATGAAATATTCGCAGTTCTCACAGTCTCCTTGGAAGTTTTAATATGTGTTTCTGTGAGGATGTGATGTCAGTACTTGTTTCTTCCATAAATCCTTGCAGGTATGAAAACTTTGTTTATCGTGTGGTTCGGTCTTTGCCCTTGAACAGTTGCCAAGATTATATTTATGTTTCCTGTCTTGCGTTGTCATTCAAGTATTCCAAATTCAATTTCCTCCAGTGTTGCGTGTTTTGTATTTTTATGGTCCTCCAAGAAAGTTCCGTTTCCGGTTACTTGTTCCGGTAATTTCTTACTTAGTAACGAATCAGCTCGGAGTTTCTCAGCTGTGTCGACTGTATGTGCTGAATGAGGCTTAGTAGCTGTATTGTGTCTGCGATGTCGAGATAATTTGTTCGTTGGTTTGTATTCATAGGTTTCTTGATGTTCTTCCGATTGTCCTTTGTGTTTATTGAGAGGTGATGATAGTAGGACTTTTTTACCATATTTGCAGCCCTCCTCTTGCATAGTACTTGCAAATGGTGGGATGATAAAATTTGCAACTGTCTCCAAATTTACAGTTTGTTATTATAATACAAATGCACATGGCGGGGTGCTCATATATACACTATCCTTCTTTATATCTGCAAAAGTCCTTTGCATAGTATACGCATACATTTCTTTCCACATTATCACTCGGGGCCTTTGTTTTTGTTTGTGTCTCATTTCCTTTTACGGAGATAACCTCAGTCTATTTTCATGATTTCCTACTTGTTTTTGCTATTTACTCAACTCACGTCGGTGTTCCCCGACCGATCTACGTGTGTTTCTTTTAGTGCTTTTGTTACAATAATTTGTTCGCCCTGTTTGTCGGTATTCCGACATGTTACAGGTTTGTATCTATTTCACTTTTTTTCATCTCCTTTCCTGTGTGGTTTTCGTCGTCGTCGTCGTTGGGCCTAGGCAAGCTACGGCTTGGGACCGTAGCGCATCTATCCGGTATAGGTTAACCTGGATGATGTAGCCATAAGCACTGCCGCTGGTTAAGTGCCAACCAGTGATTATCTCACTAGCCGTATTGAGTCCGTTAGGCGAAACTGCGACAGTACCAAGGTGGAAAATATAACCCTTGGATTTCTATTATTTATTTGCAAAATGGACATGGTATTAGATTAAAATAATATTTGAATATAAATAATTAACTGACAATTGTGATATATAATTAATTATGTTTACATACAATAAAATAATACAGTATACATAAAATTAGTATTAATGTGGTTACAATTGAATTATGATGGGTAACTAATTTAAAATGAATTTATACTATTCCGAAATTCAAGACGGTAAAATTAACATTTATCTTGAAACTAAAATAAGAGTATTCACTACACACTCCCCCACCAGAGAGGAAGTTCAAAGAGTTCCGAACGACACAGATTTCCCCTGGACCTTTTTGGTAGCTACATGTACCTCGCTTAAGGTTGATTCCAAAAACGCAGGCTTAAGACGATCGATAGAAACCTTGTCGACCTTGGAACCGCGCTGGATGAGAAATGATTTGCGCGTACGTCGGAGAACTTCATAGGGCCCGTCATATGGACATTGGAGAGGCCGTTTTGGGACAGGTACACGAACGAAAACGTGGGTGCAAGACTGGAGGGCTGGGGAAACAAAGATGTTCTGTTGGCTAGTCAATCGAGGGGGAACAGGCTGAAGGGACTGCATGTGAGAGGAAAGTGTTTGAGCGAATTCCGTAGGATCACATGACTTATCCCCTGCAGTGAAGTAGCCACCTGGTAGCCGCAGTGTTGTTCCATAGACTAGTTCAGCCGCTGTAGTCTTCAGATCACTCTTAAATGCAGAGCGAATACCAAGCAACACGAGTGGAAGCTTATCCATCCAATGGGAGTCTTCGTGACACATAAGGGATGACTTCAGCTGGCGATGGAAGCGTTCGACGAGGCCGTTAGCTTGCGGATGATACGCACAGGTATGCGCATGTACTGTACCCAACAAGCTGGTAAACTTCTTCCAAAGCGAAGACTCAAATTGGCGACCTTGGTCAGTGATGACTTTTGTCGGCAATCCAAATCTTGATACCCATCCATGAAGAAAGGCTCTTGCAACAGTGTCCGCTTGGATATCAGGAAGTGGGATGGCTTCAGGCCATCTGGAAAAGCGGTCGAGACAGGTGAGCAGATAACGTTGGCCTTGAATCACTGGAAGAGGGCCAACAATGTCTACATGAATTACCTCAAATCGCTGGGATGGGGGCGGAAATGCGTCAAAGGGGGACCTGGTGTGCCTTTGGACTTTGGCACGCTGGCAGGCAAGGCACGTTTTGGTCCAATGTTTGACATCCTTCCGCATCGAGGGCCAAACAAAGCGAGAGGTAACCAGGTGTTGCGAAGCACGGATCCAGGATGGGAGGGCTTATGAAGATCCGTGAAGACTGCTTGTCTGTGACATGGAGGGACATAAGGGCGAATAGCAGCTGTTGATACGTCGCAATAGAGGGGCACAGACAATCCTGGCATACTCATTTTCTTGAGGGAAAGTGAGTGAGTGGAGTCTTCTCTGAGCAGGTCTTGTAGTTCCGTATCCTTATCTTGATCCTGTGCAATAGCATTCCACAGTGTGCTGAGGTAACAGAAGTAATCTCTATTCTTGAAAGTGCATCCGCTGGAGTGTTCAAGACACCTTTGATGTGGCGATATCTGTGGTAAATTGCGAGATATAATCGAGTTGCCTGATGACTCTGGGAGAGTGGTTACAGCTGTTTTTATTGAAGACAGTGACCAAAGGTTTGTGGTCGGTAAAAACACAAAACTCTCGGCCTTCAAGGAAATGTTGAAAATGCTTCACGTTTAAGTAAATAGCAAGAAGTTCACGTCCGAAAGCACTATAACGCGTTTGGGCTGGCTGCAGCTTTTTCGAGTAAAACGCGATGGGTGCTTGTTGACCGTTAATGGTTTGTTCCAACACCCCACCGATCGCAACATCTGATGCATCGACCGTCAGAGTTAGGGGGCATCACTGATAGGAAATGACAGAGACAATGCACTATTGATAGCATTTTTGGCATTGTCGAACGCCTGTAAACTATCGCTACACATACCAATTTCGTTACCTTGCGTTTGTGTGTGATCATAGCGTGTAGAGGAGCAAGAACACTGGCACAGTTTTTAATGAACTTTGTGGTAATAATTTACCAACTAGAAACCGACGTAACTCACGCTGATTATTTGGCATAGGGTAATTTTTTATCACTTCACACTTGTCCTGAAGGGGGTAATTCCGTGCTGCGAAATCGTGTGACCAAGAAATTCCAAGTTGGCTGTGCAAACACACACTTAGATGCATTAATAGTAACACCGTATTGTTCTAAGCGTTGAAAGAGGAGTGAAAGATGTTCCTTATGTTCCTCTTCCGTTGAGCTGGCCACAAGCAAATCATCGATGTAGGCATAAACAAAGTCTAAGCCTCTGGTGACCTCATCTATAAACCTCTGAAAGGTTTGCGCAGCATTCCGTAGCCCGAACGGCATCTTCACAAATTCGAATAACCCAAATGGTGTACAAACTGCAGTCTGGGAATATCCGAAGGCTCTACGGGAATGTGGTGGAAAGCCTTAACGAGGTCTATTTTACTGAAGATAGATTTGCCGTGGAGAAGAGAAGTAAAGTCTTGGACATTTGGTATCGGATATCGGTCCGGATGGTTGTCGAATTCAAAAACCGGTAATCCCACATGGTCTCCAGTCTCCTGACTTCTTCTGGACCAGGTGTAGGGGAGAGGACCAACTGCTTTTGGAAGGTCTTATTATCCCAAGATCTATCATAAGCTGGAATTCCGATTTGGCAGCTTTCAGTTTGTCCGAGGCAAGACTCTGGGTTTTGCAAACACAGGGGGACCTTTTGTTGTAATGTGATGGGTAATGGTGTGCTTAATGGTATCACCCATCTGCATCGCTGGAAAAGGCACTGGTACATAGAATTAGGGGGAACGAGGGAAAGTGCAGAGTTCGAGGCGTCCGGAAGGGCAACCTGTTTGGCAAGAACAGAAAGCATGTGGCCTGGTCGCATAAGCGTCGCTTGTCAAGATCCACCAGGAGTTTGAAATGCTGGAGGAAGTCAGCGCCGATTATGGGATGCTGCACTTGAGCACAGATGAAAATCCACTTGAAGGATCGGTGAAGGCCCAAGTTTAGTTCACGCGACTGAGTACCGTACGTGGGTATGCGTGAAACCGTTAGCAGCGTATAGAGGCGGAGATTCCGAGTGCGTATGACCAGATTTTTGAGGGAATACACTGACTGACGCTCCGGTATCGACCAAGAAATTGACACCAGAGTTCCTGTCCTTTATGAATAACAGGTTGGCAGTGCGAGTACTAGACGCCATTAGGACTCGCTGCTGGGGTTTTCCGACGAAAAATTGCAAGGGGAGATGCACTTCCTAGCCTTCTTTCCAAATTTAGAGTGGTAGAAGCAGATCTTCCCGGAACTCGAACGATGCCTCTTCGTAAATCTTGACCGAGAATGGCTTCTTTGCCGTTGATTTTGTAGCAGAGAACAAACGTGGTTGAGTTGTTGACTTAACTCTTCCACTTTCAACTCCAGTTCCGATTGTGTGTTCACGTTGTTGACCGGAGCTGTGTCAATCTCCACTACTTTGTCGGCAGTTTCTGCTAGTTTATCAACTGGAGTAGCAGGATCCATAGTGGCCAAGACACGCTGAGCTGATGGAGGAAGTTTCTGCAAGAACAACTGTCTAAAGATGTCCTTATCGAAGGTTTGTGCGCGTTCGCCTAGAGCGCACTGCATAGCCCTCAGCATTTGAGTGGGCTTACGGTCTCCAAGTTCTTCTTTTGAGATTAACTGATGTAGTTTCTCACGCTCGGAGACAGTGGTGCGGCACAGGATGGCAGACTTCAGATCGTTGTATGGGTCCTCACTCGTGGAAGTAGACACGATGACGTCACGGACTTCAGAGATGATGCTCGCTGGTAGAGAGGACAAAACATGATCGTATTTTGTCCTGCTAGCGGTGATCCTTCCCAAGTTGAATTGTGATTCCACTTGGTGGAACCAAATAAATGGATCACCCGGCCAGAAGACGGGGAGCTTTACGCTCAAGTGGGAGATGGCACCAGCGTCGTCAGGCATCTTCTCCTATGCTTGCTGACGTACAAGCAAGACGACAAGTTACCAACGAAGGAGTGGAGGTTGAGACGAGCGCAGGCACAGAGCGCACGGGCAGGGTGAGGGGCAGAGGGCACGAGCGACGTTACAGTCTGGTCCTAGTCGCTCGGGTGAAGGGGGTGATGGGCACGAACGACGTTACAGTCTAGTCCTAGTCGTTCGGGTAAAAGGGGGGAATCCAACTCCGGGGTCACCAATTGTTGGTTTTCGTCGTCGTCGTCGTTGGGCCTAGGCAAGCTACAGCTTGGGACCGTAGCGCATCTATCCGGTATAGGTTAACCTGGATGATGTAGCCATAAGCACTGCCGCTGGTTAAGTGGCAACCAGTGATTATCTCACTAGCCGTATTGAGTCCGTTAGGCGAAACTGCGACAGTACCAAGGATGGAAAATATAACCCTTGGATTTCTATTATTTATTTGCAAAATGGACATGGTATTAGATTAAAATAATTATTTGAATATAAATAATTAACTGACAATTGTGATATATAATTAATTATGTTTACATACAATAAAATAATACAGTATACATAAAATTAGTATTAATGTGGTTTACAATTGAATTATGATGGGTAACTAATTTAAAATGAATTTATAGCTATTCCGAAATTCAAGACGGTAAAATTAACATTTATCTTGAAACTAAAATAAGAGTATTCACTACACCTGTTTCTTTCTGTTCATCATTTATATTTCCTTCTTTTGCGGCTTCCTCAGTAATTCTTTCTATTTTATAAACCACAAACGAATTTATTTATGTTGTACATTTCTCATAGAATATTTTATTGGCAACGATCACATCCAATTGCCCTCGATTCGCCGGTTGCGTTGTTGCAAACCTTCCAAAACTGTAGAAATCGGTTCCCCATTTCCGTGCTATTTATAAACAATATTATATAAAGATTGGTGAGCGAAAACTTTGCTCAAGAAGGAGAGGGTAAGATGCAAGGTTTTCACTATAGGGGTGAGGGTGAGGGAGAGGCTATAGGAATTTTTGGGAAAAACAAAGTGCCTTGTTTTAGTCGTATTAATGGGCACCTAATTTTTTTTTCAGATGGAACTAATCGAGTAAGAATAATTTGCTTTGTTTTACCTTTTATGATTTATGTCGTACTTTCACCACTTAAGAAAATATCACTTTGCGCGCACTAGATATTAACACGGGTACTGTCACTTATCAAACGATAATTAATTTACTGCTAGATTTTCATTAATAATTAATTAAAGTTTATACGGACTTAGATCGAAACAATTGTTACCGCTGTACAGGGCAGAAAGAATATATATATGCGTCTCGGTGGTGTAGTGGTTAGCGTCGCTGACTACGAATCCATCGCTCCTAGGATGGAGACCCGATAACGGCAGGCGGCGCGCAGCAAAACCCAGCTGTTCATCCTTCCACATAATAAAGACAATGGTTGGTAGAGAAATGGGTATCCTTGGTATTCTAGTGGTTAAGACGCTGGGCTGCTGGTGGGGCATGGTTCGGATTCCACGTTAAACTGTAGGTCTAAGGTGGAGTGACAAGCTTGACTTTCGTCAGAATGAATAATTTGGGCGGAAGCAAAACCAAGGTTAACCATGATTATATATATATTACCTTTTTTCTATAAATGGAACTTGGCATGATCTCTTAATTATGTATAATGTTAATATAATCTATATGAAAAAAACCTTTTATAATGAAATTAAAGGGAATTGATTTGATCTGAATTTGGGGCAGGCACATTATATTGAGAATGTATTTAAAGAAAGAAAGAAATATCCAGTTTTGATACTTAATACCCCCAGTTTTAGGTATATATATATATATATATATATTATATATATATATATATATATATATATATATATATATATTCTCGGAGAAACAAATTTATCTGTTTTTTATAAAGTTTTTAATCTAAGTTATTCGAGTAGCTTGTGTTGATACTGAAACTGTTGAGATGTGTCAGAAGATATTTCTAAGTTCTACTCATTTTTATAAAGAAAGAGATCGAATTGCAGTTTATCTACAAGGATCGCAGTAGCAAACCAATCTGAATCAATAGTGAGATATAACGTAAACGCCGATAATGCTGACAGTTTACACTTTTAATAATTCATCGAAGGAACAGCATTTTTTTTCATTATCTTAATTATTTTTACCTTGTTCAGTAAATGTTTGTGAAACGAATGACATTATTATGTGATTATGTCTCATTGAACGATCCTTAATAATAATAAAGTTATACGCATGGTCATTATTATTATGAAGACGTATAATATACAGTGTGTATCTGATAGGCGATAATAGTAGGAAATAATAGGTTTGAAGTCCGTTTTCGGAGTAGTTCCGAGATAAGGGGGTTTACTCCATGAATTCGGTGGATTGGATCGTGTTCTTTTGTTTCTTCTGTTCGAGGTCATCTTTGGCTTTTATGAAGATGCCAAAATTTGACCTAATCGGGGAAATATTTTCATTACAGATTTGATAAGTTGAATGGAAAGTGACATTTAATACTTATGAATGCATGATCTAATTACTTTATAAAACACACACACACACAATATATATATATATATATATATATATATATATATATATATATATATATATGTAGGCTATATGTATAGAAACGACGTAAGTATAGAGGAGTGTTCTGCACACGAGGAAGAGAAATAACGAACAAATGAAAAATGAGGTAACCGCCCGGGAATCGAACCCAGGATCTTCCGATTGCTGATCAGATATGCTATCCACTACACCACGGGCCTCGATCAGTCAGAAGTCGTAATTCTCCTACATAGGGCAGAAACCAATGCCTTGAGAGGACACCCTCGCAAATCGTGAATATGTACATTTAACTGCAATGACCACGCAGTATATTAATGTATAGAAACGACGTAAGTATAGAGGAGTGTTCTGCACACGAGGAAGAGAAATAACGAACAAATGAAAAATGAGGTAACCGCCCGGGAATCGAACCCAGGATCTTCCGATTGCCGGTCAGATATGCTATCCACTACACCACGGGCCTCGATCAGTCAGAAGTCGTAATTCTCCTACATAGGGCAGAAACCAATGCCTTGAGAGGGCACCCTCGCAAATCGTGAATATGTACATTTAACTGCAATGACCACGCAGTATATTAATGTATAGAAACGACGTAAGTATAGAGGAGTGTTCTGCACACGAGGAAGAGAAATAACACTCCTCTATACTTACGTCGTTTCTATACATTAATATACTGCGTGGTCATTGCAGTTAAATGATATATGTATATATGTATATATATATGATACACACAGACCCTGCATCACTATATATATATATATATGATACACACAGACCATGCATCACTATATATATATATTGTTTTTCAGTCATTTAGAAACACCTTCTCTTGCGTTCTAAAATGATTGAGGGAAAGTGGGACAATTACTTTTATCGTCCTTGAAATTAATGTTTCAACGAAATATAAAATGAATTCGTGTAGCTTAAATGACTCACTTAAGTAGAAATAATAATGAGCAAGAAAATTTCTGCCACTTAAATAGTTCGAAGATAAACCGTTAAAGTTACTGAAAACAGTCTCCAAAAGTAATTAAAGGTAAAACTGGTAATCACAACATTGCACTGGTGGATGCATGTGGCATGGCGCCAATGCCAAAACGAACGAAAATATACGAAATGCCCGCAATATACACGGATAGACGCGGAAACCAAAACTTTATACTAAAAATAACGAACGGCATAAAAAACAAAAACAAATACCAGGATTTTTCATTCTCGTTTAAAATCACCACAAAAAACAAAGAAAGCCAAAAGCTAACTCGAACCATCCGATTGAAGCCTCTCCGATTGTGTGACGATGCAAACAATGGGATTTTTAGTCCTTTGAATCGTTCAAACAATGCGGAGTGACGCCCTCCCAACTGACAACACGATAGACGAGGCATCCACAATACCCGCGGTGGGACAGCTTACAACTAAGTAACACCTTCAGTAGCGGATGACTCCTGCAGAAGTCGCTGTCGAAAACTATATGTGAACTTTGATTTAACATTAATCAAGATGTCCACGCGGCATGATAGCAAAAAATCATAGAAAGGGATTTTATATTCAAATGCACTGTCGTTTTAAGGTTAATCATATGCAGTTTAGAAAGAGACGGTGGAGCTTTTTCTCACTGAATTTTAATGAAGCGAGTTGTTATAGGATTTATCTTAGTTTTCTCAATTACGCGAAGTCATGCGGTGGAACTAAATGATATATAAAATTTGATCAATACACGCATTCACTTTAACTCTTACCTTACACAATAATTCGGGTAAACAGTTTGCCTTCCTTTTATTAAGGTCAGAGTACTCCATATGAAGATTTAGTTGAAAGCCACACCTTTCTTGAAGAGTCAGCCTGCTATGGAAACTTCCATTTCTATCCTATTTTGAACGAAGACCGATTGCTTAATTTTCCTATTGCATACAGGCTACATTTATGGTATTTAAGGAACTCTTAGTTCCTGAACTAACTTATATATATATATATATATATATATATGTGTGTGTGTGTGTGTGTGTGTGTGTGTGTGTGTGTGTGTGTGTGTGTGTGTGTGTGTGTGTGTGTTAGAGAGAGAGAGAGAGAGAGAGATATGTATTGGTATAAAAAAATAGAATGAAATGAGTAAGTAAATCCAAACAGAGAAGTTCTGCCTCAATCCACAACTTTTTTAAATTTTTTTTATTCTGTCCAGTTTGCGCCCACTGGTTTTACCTCTCATCCCTTCCTCCTCCTCCTCCTCCTCCTCCTCCTCCTCCTGCTTTCTCTCTCTCTCTCTGTATTGGTATATTTCCTTTCCTGTATACAAGTGGCATGTAAGAATTAAGCAACATATCAGATACGAGAGAAATATATACTCATAGGCCCTAAATAAAGTCAAATAGAACTGGGTCCTTAAATGTTTATATATATATATATATATATATATATATATATATATATATATATAATATATATATATATATATATATATATATATATATATACTGTATTCTTGATTGCAAGATTAGTTCGTCTTTTATTTTTAATTTCGCCAACACTAATTACTAGTTGCAATACTATTACTGTATCATATACAGGATCGGACATTTCATAATTCTTTGCGAGGTTCAGTGCAAATAAAGAGTTTATTACTTCTTCTCAACCATTATTGGCGCCTATATATATATATATATATATGTGTGTGTGTGTGTGTGTGTGTGTGTGTGTGTGTAAAAAGGCTGACTGAACAGAATGGGATGCCAAAACTGCCTTTGTTACTAAGCTTCGTCATTGTGTTGATGACGTCATCATTTGTAATTGCAAGTATTTTAAGCGTTCAATGATATATATATATATATATATATATATATATATATTATATATATATATATATATATATTACAAGCTAAATTTCATCTGAAAATAGTTGAAATGAAACGAAAGAACCTTTCAATTGATACATTAAGACTTTAAGAGTGATATTTTTATTTTTACATTGTTCTTTTAACGACTGAGCGTAGGTCACACACACCTCTCGCATGGAATAACTGAAAGCTCTCGATAAGGTCATGATACGCTATTCTTCAATTAATTTTTAATAAGAAATTATACGACATTTTCATGCTACGTCAAATATAAAAGATTTATTATTGAAAACGAACGAGAAAAACCCGATTTATTGGTTAAGAACATTGATTAAGAATTAATCTGTAAACTCGCAGAATTGGTTTTGTATACCGGTAAATTGCCGATTAATTGCTGAATAATTGCCGAATAATTGCCGATTTAGGCGGTCACTACTATATAATAATAAGGTTGATTTCGTTATTTTAAATTAACTTTCAGTAAAAGGCTTGAGTAAAACGAGTATTCAGGAAATACTCGACTCTTCTTGAACTCGGTCACTCGTTTTCAAAGAGTACATATATATATATATATATATATATATATATATATATATATATATATATATATATATATATATATTATTAGAAACAAAACCTGTATAAGTATTAGCGAAATATGCGCTTAATACATACTGTACATACATACGAGTGTGTGTATACATATATATATATATATATATATTATATATATTATATATATATATATATATATATATATAAGTTACCAAACATAATAACAAGTGTATGAAACTAAAAAACTAGGAATAATAACATACTTGTATAAATAAAAGCTAATATCATTCACCTCCTTTCGCCGTTCTGCAATATCGGAAGGTTTACCCTGTTACACCCTTCGAAATACCCCTGTGGCACTTTGGATGCCATATAAGGAAAGAAGATGCACTAAAATGGTGCCAACTTTTAAAAAATAAAAAATAAAGAGTTTCCATCCCCCACTTCTCTCGTTACCCCTCTCCCCCTCCCTTCCCCCCTATCAAAAAAAAAGAATAATAATAATTTTTTTGAATTCGCGTGATGAAAATAGGATGAATTTGAATATGTGGTGATTAAGCCTTATTGGTTACGTTTGATGCATTATGAAACCTCGTGAATTCGCTTTATCATATAATTATCGCCTCCTTTGCCTTTTATATATATATAATATATATATATATATATATATATATATATAATATATAATAATATATATATATATATATTATATATTATGAAACATTCAAATTAACCTTTTTCTATAATAACCCATTTTATGCGGCTCATTTGCTATATTCTTTGTTTATATATAATAATATATGTTGGAGGTATGTTTGTTTTTAAAATGTCAAGAATTATACTGTATGTACAGTGTGTGTATATACAGGGTGTCCCGTAAGTCTGGACCCATAGGGATTTATAATATATTTTTTTTTATGTTTATTATTATTATTTTATTATATTATTTTTTTATTATTTTTTATTATGATTTTTATTTGTGGGGCCACTTGAAAGCCAAAGTGTACGAGGTCAAACTTCAGAACATTTTCCACCTTAAAGCACGCATTGTGGAGGCGTGTCAAGAAATTTCTGCGACTGTGATTCAGAAAGTGCTGTCGCAGTGGAGATTGCGTCTTCAACTATGTGTGCGACACAACGGCGGACACTTTGAACAGATTATGTAATAAATTTTGGACTATTTTGTAATTTTATTATTTTTCCCTATGGGTCCAGACTTACGGGACACCCTGTATATATATATATAGGTAGTGCTCTCCATCACAGGGTCTTTATATATATATAATTATATATATATATATTATATATAATATATAATATATATAATATATATATATATATATATATATATATATATATATATATATATACAACATACTTCAAGGAAGGGTAGGTGAATTGAATAGATGAGGTTAGTGCGAGTTGAATTATGGGAAATCCAAGGTTACACCCAATAATCCGCTAAAAGATACGGATCTTTATTTTGGAGTCCCTCAAATAGAAATTCTGCTCCCTCAAACCTTTTAAGGACAAACTCAATATAATTATTTTTAAACTTATATTAATAAAAATGATAATGAAATTATTGTTAGTACACTGGTAATGTTGGTCGTAAAAGGGCCCCTAATAACGGTAAACATTATTGTGACGATGATAATGATCATAATGATGATGATATTCGTAGTGGTACGACGAGGATAAAATTGTTTAATAATAAAGATTAATTAAATTATTGACTAATTAATAAAAAGGATTAGTTGAGTAAAGTAAAATGGCATTATGATATACTATATATATATATATATATTATATATAATATATATATATAATATATAATATATATAATATATATATATATATATATATATATATATATATATATGAAAGATGCTTTTTAAACTATAAAAAGTTAATATATGTTCAACTATAAGACACCGTTTATTGCTTTAATTCCGTTTCGTTGATAGAATAATTTCCTGCAGTGTAATTTTCACTGAAGCTCAAACCTCATCGTTGGAGCTGAGATCAAATTCAAATCTAAAGCCGTCTTCGATGTTATCTGGGAGAGGCTTATCTCTCGTAGCATTTTGATGGACGTTCTGTGTGCGAGAGACGTTAAGCAATAACACATAAGCACTGACGATATAAATTACGGCGGGGCTCAAGCGCCGATTACCGATACTCGGTCGAGGGATATTGTCTGAAAGGAATTGGGAGAGGGAGTTCGTTCTTTCATCATCATCGTCTCTTTTCAATGTGAGCACACAGTTGTTGATCGTTCTCGAATTGAATTTTTTTTTCTTTCTCACTCTTGAAATCTGTTTGAATTGTGAAAGAAACAGATTTTTCATCAACATTATTTGCCTTTTTCTTCAATATCGTTTTATTTCTTTTGTTTTTAAAAGAGAGCGAGCGAGCCAATTTTAACTTGCACTTCTCTTTTTAATCACTATTATATATATATATATATATATATATATAAATAAATTTTTCTACGTTCCCTGAACAATAATTTTAAAAAATTTCAAGTAAACAGAACGCGAATTTAACATTCCAGCTGTAAAGTCTTCGAACACAAACGCCTCAATTAAGGAAATAATAATAGTAAAAATTAGAATTACAAAATAAACGCGAAAACGACAAAAATAAAGTAGTTTAAAACTCGCTAATTGAGTTAAAATTGCGCTCCACACCAACATTTTAGCCTTGTTAAAATATGAATTTTTGGAATTGTTAGATAAGATTTTAGTTTAATTGTTGCAGCTGGTTGAATCAGAGTCTTGTTTTAAAGTAAATGTACAATATATATATATATATATATATATATATATATATATATATATATGAGAGAGAGAGAGAGAGAGAGAGAGAGAGAGAGAGAGAGAGAGAGAGAGAGAGAGAGAGAGAGAGAGAGAGAGAGAGAGAGAGAGAGAGAGAGAGAGAGAGAGAGAGAAGAGGTCTGGCAACATGATATATGAAATATCGACATTCTTATAAATAAACCATTAATTTTATGACGAGATTAATCGAATTTCAAATAGTATGTAAAATAATGTTGTAGAAATTACAAATTTTGAGCTACGCCCCTTCACTCCCTCCATATCCATTTAGTAATGTACATATCATAAATTGATATAATTAATTTTTAGGGTTCTGAAAAGTGGAGGAGTAGGATGGAATTCTTCATTCTTATTTAACCCTTTCATGCCGTATGGGCGCAAATGAGACCATCAAATTTTATGAGATTTTAGTCATTCTGGAGATATAACACAAGTGTTTTTTTGTGGCATGAAAAGTAAACGAAAATCAGGTATGAAAGGTTAATGCATTATACTTAGTTTTTATATTATTAATTTGCGTGAAACTGTTTTATTATTATTAAGTGTCGATATTTCGTACCTTTTAGACTACGCTAAAAACGTCAAATTTCTTTATATGACACCATAATAATTTTCAACTGTTTGGTTCCCTACTATTCACGTCGAAATAGGTTAAGAAAAAGTTCCTCTAAGCGTAGGTTCCGAGTTGAGGACCGTATAAACACTAACTAGGGATTTACCGGCTGTCTTTTTGACCCTACAGTACATACCAAAGAGTCGTGCCAGAGTCGCGTTAGAGTAAGGAACTCTTTTTTACTCGGGACTAGGAAGTGATGTTTTATCTTTAATTAATCTGAGAATCCAGTAAAGCCCGAAGCTTAAGAACCAAATAAAATAAAATAAATAGTTCAATTGACAATTACTTATTTTATCTTAAAATTTTTGCGACAAAAATGACAAAAATGTAATATTTATTTTATAAATATAAAAGTATAAATTCCTTCTTTTATTCTTTAAAGTTGCAAAAAGTACATTTTGGTACTTTGACAAAAATCTTTGCAAAAAAATCTTTATTCATCAGAAGACTAGAAGTGACACAGTTTTACGATATTTTTCAATATTTTTCTCTACAATTTAGATATCTGATATGGCATTAATATATTCACAGTATTCCAATCTGAATATGTCGTTGGAAGCATGGAAGCGTTTTAGATAAAATAAATGGACTTCAGTTTATTTATTACATAAGACTTCAACGGTTTAGGAACTTTTTTGTTTTTGCTGTATATGTTAGGGAATCTGTGTAACTAGAGATTTCGTGACATCCCTAAAATGTTCAGGGATTTCATGTAAGGTTAAATCGTGATATTTTCGTTAAACTTACTGGAAAATTATTGAATGCCTGGTTAACTGAATGACCGGTTAGGTTAATTGAATGCCCGGTTAGCTCAACTGTACACCTTGACGATTGGTTAGGTTTAGTCGTAATATTTTCGTTAAAACTAACGAAAATATCACGACTTAACCTTACGTGAAAATCCCTGAACATTTTAGGGATTTCATGAAATCCCTAGTTACACAGATTCCCTGTAAAATTTATATATTATTAGTTCGCATAAAATTTTGACGTCCAGAAAATTGTAGTCTATTATTTGGAACCGTGAATGTAATTAAGGAAATATAGACTCGCACCTCTTTTATTCGGGATAAGTCATGACCACGTCACAACTTCGATTCCCGTTCAGTCAACGATATTAAACGACATTGGATCTGTTCATTAGTCGGAAGGGACGCAATCCTTCACGTCCAGATGGTGTAGTGACCCGTGGTTCGGATTCCTCCGTCACTATTACTTTGTCCTTACGAAGGAGATTAAACAATCGCAAACATTATTATTATCATTACTCAAGACCCGCGCTATATATCTACTCTATCATTTTTATTTTCGCGTAATTGCGCGATCTCACGGGAGACTTTCTCCATAACATCTTCCAGACACTTTATCGAAACCGTGTCCTTTCCAACATAACATAAGATGAACATAATCCACCGAGTATTTGTCAAAATATGTCGTTCATGATATGTCAAAACCTTATTAATTTACTCAGGTATATATATATATATATATATATATATATATTACAAATGTGAAATCGTTGTAAAATACTGATTGTATAATTTACCGAAGGTCCATTCATGGCTGAACCAGACCTCAAGCGATGACTAAAACCTTTCTATACTTTAAGGCTTTTTAGTCATTATGGTAATGAAGAAACGAAATAAAGTTTTTAGAAAGAATTCAGTGAAGAGATCAAATTTTCAGTTTATATTCAGTGTTGGTGACATTTCGAATTAGTTTTGGCATTCCAGAACCACTTCAGATTTTCAGTCAGTTTTTCACTGTGTCGCGAAGTCTCGAATACACGGAAAAATAGTTCGCCATAACGAGTAAATTTCGCGGGTAACTATTGTCCAACCAACCACCACAATTCGGTTAACTCGACCATGCAACGACTTCCTTATATAGCCACGCTTATTTATTTTTGTACATGGTACCAAATTTAAATGATTAAAATCTTAGCGCAGATGCCATGGTTTAACAATTTTAATTGGCTTAATCATATGGTTGGTTTCGTAACCAAGTATTTCTCTGCGGCACACAACTTAAATTTACAAGTGTAACATATATATATATATATATATATATATGCACCAATATAACTTACGGTTGTAATTTAATTATGATTGATGAGATCATTATTATTATTATTATTAGAATATCTGTATATATTAAATATATATATGTATGTGTGTGTGTGTGTGTGTGTGTGGTCTAATGTACGTACATACATACACTCTAAATCAGTGGTTCCCAAACTTTTTTTACTCACGGCGCACTTTAGAACAAGTAAAAATATTTTGGCGCACTTTGTACATAAATTCGAAAATTTATTCAAAAGAGGTATTTATACATATTAGCATAGCATAAAGTAGAAATATAGATAATTAAAAATACAGAATTTCAGTTTGTATTTTCCACATTTTGAAATATAATCTTGCTCTTTCGCGGCGCACCTAATTACATCTCGCGGCACACCAGTGCGCCGCGGCGCACGGTTTGGGAACCACTGCTCTAAATAATACAGAAGCACTATTTTTGCCTAATTGTATGCTTTTATAACACGTATTGTATTTCTATTATTTTACGTATAGGGTGGCCACAAAGTCGCTTTGCATGAAAAACAAGGTCACCATACAAATATCAGGCATGGGGTCAAATACATTTAAAAGTATTTAAATACAAATACTTTAAATTTTGCGAAATACAAACACAATACAAATACTTTTACAAATACAAATGCCAGTCACTGTTCAAGTAAGAACTGACTAAATTTCACAAAGCAACCTAAGTGTAAACTCTGTTCTAGGGTAACCAACAGTCCAACACACAATTATGTACTTTATAATACATATATTGCCAAGGGTAAGGGTCTTGTAGATAACCTACAAAGCTATAATACCTATCAATATTTTTATTTTTAAATGTTCAACAATGAAAGCTAGGACAAAATGTTATAGGAATTTGTATAACTATTTGCAAAAGTATTTTTAAAGTATTTCAAAAGTATTTGGAAATTTTAAATACTTTTCAAAATATTTCTAATAAAAATACTTTTGATTAGAAATCTCAAAATACAAATGCAAATACTTCCAAAAGGTATTTAAAATACCTTCAAATACAAATACAAGAGTATTTTACCCCATCCCTGACAGATATGCTGTAATTTCACTGCAAAGGGACTTTGTGGCCACTCTGTACTCGCATGTGTAGATATACATTTTATCCATATAATCGGAGTACTGTATATTTATATATGTATATAGATAAAATAATGAAAATGCAATAGATGTACTTAGTTATAGATTTCCCTTTTCCCCGAATATATATATATATATATATATATATATATATATATATATATATATATATATATATATATATATATATATATATATATATATATATATATACAGTATATATATATATATATATATATATATATATATTATATATATATATATATATATATATATATATATATACAGGGTGTCCCGTAAGTCTGGACCCATAGGGAAAAATAATAAAATTACAAAATAGTCCAAAAATTTATTACATAATCTGTTCAAAGTGTCCGCCGTTGTGTCGCACACATAGTTGAAGACGCAATCTCCACTGCGACAGCACTTTCTGAATCACAGTCGCAGAAATTTCTTGACACGCCTCCACAATGCGTGCTTTAAGGTGGAAAATGTTCTGAAGTTTGACCTCGTACACTTTGGCTTTCAAGTGGCCCCACAAATAAAACTCCAGCGGAGTAAGATCATAATAAAAAAATAATAAAAATAATAATAAAAATAATAAAAAATATATTATAAATAAATTTTTGGACTATTTTGTAATTTTATTATTTTTCCCTATGGGTCCAGACTTACGGGACACCCTGTATATATATATATATATATATACAAGGTATATGTATATATATATATATATATATATATATCAGTGGCGACTCCAGCTCTTCAAGACTACTCGGGCTCTTTTTAAATTTTCAAGTCTACATATGAGCCGACATTTAAATGCATGACAATAACTTAAGATTATCAATAAAATAAATAAATACATACCTCAGTAAAAAAAATTATTTGAATTTTATTTACTTGAACATCGTTGTTCAGCGATGTTTCTCCTTCCAAATGGTTTTTATTTTAATGATAACACTATGTCCTCCATGGGTGGGCTATACTTCTCAGAATACTTATAATATTAAAAATAAATCAGATTATTTAAGAAAAGCGAACAACCTCACATTGTGGCAAAAATCAAACTGCACCGCCGCCCAAGGCAGTTGAAGGCACGCTTATTGAAACGTAAAAAGTTACCATGTATCGCCAGAATTAAAAATTGTGCCTCTACAAGGCCGAAGGATATAAGCCCGAGTTGAAATGTTTTTTCTTTATAAAAAAAAATAATAGGAGGAAAAACGTATTTTATTTAATGAGAATTAGAAGAAGGACTATTATGTAACCGTATGCAAGCATATAATTATTCATTAGAAGAACTTTAAATATACGATATTACTTATACTTTCTCGGGCGTAATGTCTTGCGCCCGAGTAAAGGATCTTGAAAGATTACACGAAAACTTAATGTGTCAATATAGTTTTTTTATAGGTAGTAAGGGTATCTAAATGCGCTCATAATTTGCTTGCATGACGAAGGCTAGACAGAAAAATAGTAACATACTACCAGCCAAAAACCATTTTTACAATTTGTATTTAAAACTTTTTTTTAAAACTTAAATCTATAAATACACAATTTTATCTCTCATGCTTCTCCTTGCCCCTTGCCTCTCGGCCTCAGCCTGAGAAGCCCGAGTGCAGGAGTCGCCACTGATTATATATATATATATATATATATATATATATATATATATATATACAGGGCGTCCCAAAAAAATGTATACACACTTTAAATACTTATAAAGGCAGTGTTTATTAAAATACATTTCATTTTCAAAATGTAATAGAATCTACAGACATTATTTAATTGTTTTGTCAACGCCTGTTTTCAAACTGACGTCCGTTCTGGTCCAGGCACTGCTGATAACGCGAAGCAATGGAATCGCAAACATCACGAAACATTTCGTTTGGTATTTGTGTGCATTCTCGTTCAATGGCTGCTCTCAATTCAGCGACTGTTGCAGGTTTTATAGCGTAGACTTTGTCTTTTAAGTATCCCCATAAAAAAAAGTCTAGTGGTGTGAGGTCTGGTGAACGCGGAGGGTATTCTACGAAACCCCTTCGTCCAATCCACATCCACATCGTGCCAAGTACCACTCGCAATACTCCACTCTTCGGTCCGGATCATCATCTTCATTAATAGCATGGACTAATGTTGGAATGTAACTTTTCCATTGACAGCGCTTCAAAATGCGTTGGACAGACGATTCTGAAATTCCTACCTCACGACTCGCTTGCCGCACAGATTTTCTTGGACTTTGGTGATACGTTTCCAGTACTCTTTCTTGCTTTGTGGGGCTTGTCGATGTCCGTGGTCTTCCGGAACGCTTCTTGTGGACATTCTGAACAGTTCCATCGGCTTCAAACTTATCTCTAATTCGAGTGATGGTAAGTCGCGTTGGTGGATCTGTTTGAAACTCCCTCCTAAACTGTCTTTGCACTTCAACTGCGTTTTCACACTTCCAGTAGCATTTTAGAATGAATTTCCTTTGTTCAAAGCTTAGTCTGACTGCCATTATTAATTCTAATGGGTTTAACTTGGAAAGAAAGAAACATCAATTGAGCTATCAGCTGTTAAAGTGTGTATACATTTTTTTGGGACGCCCTGTATATATAAGTTTCATGGAGAACAGATTACACTAAGTTCGGTGTAAGTTTGTAAATTGTTAATTGTACTAAATTTGTATATCGTTAATTATTTCCCACCAGTTTCGGCCAATTGAGATCTTTATAACAAATTTTGACTGTCAAAAACTGGTTCTCTGCGAAACTTAACATAATTTATATATATATATATATATATATATATATATATATATATATATATATATATAAAGCAAACAACCACAGGGAAAAGGAAACACATATATATATATATGCTGCTACACCTCGTCAGGGAATGAAGAGAGAAGGCAAGATGCCCATAAATATATACAACGTAGCGGGCATCTTGCCTTCTCTCTTCATTCCCTGACGAGGTGTAGCTCTGAATATATGAAAGGCCTTGGAATCGTTTTCTTTTTCCTCCCTCGTCGGTTTGCAGCATTTATTCATTTCACGTGTTTAATTGTGAAATTCATCCCATATATATATATATATAATCTTCCTTCATCTTGCTTTATAACTTGATTTAATCACAAAAACAAACAGCAAAACAATGCGAAACTGTGCATCCTTTCATATCTGAAAATTACATACGAAGAATCAACCTCTTATTTAACCGTATATACAAACGCACGAACTGTTTATATATATATATATATATATATATATATATAGAGAGAGAGAGAGAGAGAGAGAGAGGGAGAGAGAGGACCGAACAGACGCGTATAATATACACGATCCCTATCTCGTTAACGTATACTGTTTATCTTTATTTCAATATGCTTTGTATATCGTATGCAACAAAAACTCATTTAGAGCGAACAAAGATACAGTGGAATATTCCACCACAAGAGTACGAATACTTGTGTATAATCTGAAGAGGAATAAATGTGTAAAAAGAGCAATGAATAATTAAGGTACTCTTAATAGATATACTGTACATATATTTCTTTTTTTCATCCCTGCTTTTTCTCAGTATTTAATGATATAACTTTGGGTTATAATTTACTTCTGATTGATGAAGCTACTATTATTATTATTAGAATATTCGTATATATCGAATATATATGTTTCTATATATGTATGTATGTATGTATGTATGTATGTATTTATGTAGGCTAACGTAAGTGCATACATACATTCTAAATTTGGTATTTTAGGGCTACTTTAAATAATATACATGCGTTACTTTTGTCCAATTGTAGTACTCTTTTTAGAACATCTATCACATCTCCATTATTTTATGTACAGTATATATGCATATATAAATATACAGTTTGTTGATGCAGTCGAAGTACTGCGTATCTGTGTATTCATATAGATAAAATAATGGAATTGCAATCGATGTACTTTCGGTGCCAAGACAAGAGCGTAAAAATGAGATAAAAATAATACGTGATTTAAATAAAGTAATTCGAAGGAACCAAACTTAAGAGTTTAGCATTGGCTTTCTTCTTCTTCTTCTGTGTGTGTGTGTGTGTGTGTGTGTGTGTGTGCTTTTTCGGGCGTTCATCCTTGACCCCTCCTTCCTGCATAAAGAAATAGTCCTAACTTTGTTGAATCGTTAATGTAGAGTTACATGAGCAAAGTCGAATTTCCTAATGTCGGTGTTCCACCTCGTGCAAGTATATGAATTTCACATTTCAAAGTACATTTCAGGCTTTCAATGAAAATGACTCACCTAACCTAAACAGACTAACATAACCTCACTATACCTAACCTAACCTAGCGTAACCTAACCGGGCAAAAAGTAACTTAACTTAGCCCAACTTAAGCAAACCTGACCTCATTTAAACCAACTTTTTAATATCACCATTATGCATGTCGACATAGTGCAGATCAACATTATGCAAGTCGACATTGCACAAGTCGACTTTGCTCCGCTATCCAGTTATGTAATATTTATGAATAGAATTATAAGTATTATATATATATATTATATATATATTATATATATATATATATATATATATATATATATATATATATATATATATACATATGATACACACAGACCGTGCATAGAACAAGGCATTCTTCTAGGATAATTAAATCCACTATAGTCCGAATAAGTAATGGTAAATGACAAATACTATAGTTTTTCTTTTGCATGATGCTTGCCCGACGTGGGCAACGGGTCACTCGCAAAGAGGTCCCAAAAATATAGCTTCCCTCACCAGCTATCTGCAAAGCAGATAGGATCCAATTTTGGGACAGGATCTAGGGTTTAAAGCAGCCTAGCCCAGCTACATTTAGAACCTCAATATAAGCAAAAGACTCGCTGCCTTCACGTCAGATTGAATACATCAAAGAAAAAGGGGTAACTATTATATTTTTAGCCAAAAACCAAAACTTAAACCTCAACTGGCAGAATTGAGCGTCCACTTTTCAAGACACATAACATGTCCGTTTCAAGATGGGAATGAACTCAGATTGGTTCCTGAGGTTTTATATATATATATATATATATATATATATATATATATATATATATATCAACATGACCACACTATATATATATATATATATATATATATATATATATATATATCAACACGACCACACTATATATTATATATATATATATATATATATATATATATATATATATATACACGACCACTATATACCAAAACTGAACACGGAAATTAGAAACCCAATAAATGTTTTATATACAAATATTCAAGGCCTGTACACAGACCATGCAGACTGCAAATTACAATACTTACAGAAATTGGCTACCGAATCCAGCATATATAGGTACAGGGTGTCCGAGAATTATCTGTACAAGTTTTGGCTGTTATTAAAAGTCAACCATGAATGTAGAAATTCCAGTGTTGTCCCATTTTACAGAGAATATCATTAAGTTTTTTCTGATACCAAGTTTTGACAAGTTTTTAGAAATTCCAATGTGTCCGAAAATTATCTGTACAATTTCATCTTTTAATAAAATTCTTGATACACACGTATATTCTTAAACAAGATTATTTAGAATCTGTATTTTCAAAAGTTTCTTTTATTAAAGTAACGTTGTTACAAACATTCGATATGTGCACCGTCAGTGATTCGCAAAACATCCAATCGATAAACCAAATGTTGCCATGTACGCTGCAGCATATCCACATCAATTCGCTCAATAGCAGCTGTGATTCTTGCTTTTAAATCATCAATGTCTGTCACCCGCGTACAAAAAAGAAAAAACTTGTCAAAACTTGTTATCAGAAAAAACGTAATGAGTTTCTCTGTAAAATGGGACAACACTGGAATTTCTACACTTCATGGTTGACTTTTAATAACAGCCAAAAATTGTACAGATAATTCTCGGACACCCGGTATTATATCATGCAGAGCTGGGCACTTGCGGTTTTTTTTGCGGTACTGCGGTACTACCGTGTTGGTCGGTACCGCGGAAAGTACCGCGGGAAATTTGAATGCGGTAGCGGTACTGCTGTACTTTCAGCGATCCTTTGCGGTACTGCGTTATGCGTACCGGTTTGGTAGTGCGGTAGTAGTACCGCAGTACCGCAGTACTGCAAAAAAACGCGCAAAAAAACGCAAGTGCCCAGCTCTGAATATGCCTAACGGAAACACACTTACGGTACATAAATGCGAAAAAGGCTGTGAAAACTGCATCGATGATACTGAATTAGCATTGCTGGACCACAACATGCACAGAGCAGATAGAGTGGCTAGACGAGGGGTAGGGTGTTGCATCTACGTGAAACACACACACACACACACACATGTGTGCCTCGAGAGGCAGATGGAATATTTGAAGGCTTAAACATAAATTCAAAGAAAGTAAATTAGGAAAAAGTAAATAAAGCTTTAAAGGAAGTAAATTGGGAATTTCTACTTCACGAGAAGACTCAACAAGAAATACTATGTATAATAGAGACGGAAACCAAACTTATAATACTGAAACATATTCCAGAGAGACAGGAAAGAAAACGTAGCAAGCTCGAGAGGAAAATCAGGACACTATTCAGGGAATGGAGACAAACCGTAAAACATCTCCACAGATGCAGAACTGATGCAAAGAGACTCAAACTAGAGAGGAAACTTGGCGAAAGAGAAATAGACCTAAAGCAAACATTCATACGTAAGACAAACGAGGAGGAAAACAAAGTAGCAGAAAAGATAAAAAATAACCCAAAATAGTTCTACACGTTTGCGAAAAGGAAAATGCAGTGTAAGGAGAGTATTGGTACGTTGATAGACGGGGAGGCCGAATACACAAATGACCCGAAAGAAATAAGCGAACTGCTTAGGGAACAATTTAACTCTATGTTTAGCACCCCTAGTCCGAGATGGAAGCGGAAAACCCGGACGAATTTTTCGACATAAATAAAAATCAACCAAGAACAAATTCCGGCACAAACCTATTAATGGACTTCGAGTTCACGGAAAGAGATGTAATTACGGCCTTATCACAGATGCGAGACAATTCAACGTCAGGGCCAGACACATGGAGTGCCACATAAAGAAATGCGAAGAAAGTATTGCCAAACCGCTATACTTACTGTGGAGGAAATCACTCGACACAGGACAAATTCCACTCCCGTTAAAGAACGCGAACATTGCCCCCTTACTTAAAGGTGGTAACAGAGCAATGCCCAAGAATTATCGGCCAGTGGCTCTCACCTCACGCCTTATAAAGTGTTTTGAACGTATAATTAGAGGCAAAACTACCTACTACCTACAAGAAAAAGAATTATACGACCCAAATCAACATGGCTTCAGGGTTGGAAGATCATGCCTATCACAGCTACTAGACCACCAGGAGGAAATATTGAAAACATTGTGTCGAGGACAAAACATAAATGTAATATATACGGACTTTGCTAAAGCCTTCGATAAGTGAAAATGAAAATGAAATGAAAATGAAAATGAAGAGGTTTATTGGCAGACTATAGTCCATATGACAAATATTA
>JAJOZX010001354.1:62500-92500 GCA_023014485.1 Bathynomus jamesi | reverse complement strand
AATTGAAATAAATTCGTTTACGGTTTATAAAACAGAGAGATACTGAAGAAGCGGCAAAAGAAGAAAACATTATAATGTTATTCACAAATAACACCAACTTAATCAATGACACAACATTATTGGGGTATCCACTAGTATGGGGAGAGCACTGAAAGTAAATATTCATACTGAAGAAAGAAGCAAATTTGACATTTTTATTCTAAACTCTAAGACAGACTGTAAATTGGGAAGAAATCAGATTCCATATGGCACAAATAGAGTGGAAAACACTCTTAGAGGATAAAGCAACCGAAGAAATGATAATAAACTTGGAACAAAAGACGCTGGAAATATTTCGAGAGGCAAAAGCGAACACTATTCGGCCAAGATTGATGGTTGCAAAGAAGTCATCTAATGGGAAAGACTACGTAAATTAAATCTATATTCACTGGAAAGAAGAAGAGAGAGGTACCTCATAATTTACATATGGAAAATGATCGAAAAACTGGTACCAAACCTCAAACTGAACCCAACAACCATTCAAACAACAATGGAAACTAGGAAAGGTAGAATGTGAGGTGTTCACAAACTAAAGGCCTGACAAGGTACACCCTCAACACTGAAGGAAAATAGCTTGGTTGTCAGGGGCCCAATACTTTTTAACCAGCTTCCGTAAAACCTCCAGAACATCACGAGTGTTAAAGTTAAAATTTTCAGAAGAAGAGTAGATGGCTGACTGAGGACGGTACCAGATGAGCCTAGTGTGCATGGACATGTGCATTGGAGATCACAAGACAGCAACTCGCTCCGCTATCACGCCAGGTCTAGAGGTGGGGCCACCAGTTTGACCTTCATGTGGAGAGAGACCGACACGCGGAACTTCTACCAGGTATATAATATATATATATATATAATATATGAAAAATTATTTCACGAAAGTGACACGTGAAAATATTTATGATGAATAAAACCACGAAGGGAAAAGAAACACAAAGTGGTGCTCAAGCGCTTTCGTCTAATGACATCCTCAGGAACACTTATTTGTGTTTCTTTTCCCTTCGTGGTTTTATTCATATATATATATATATATATAAGTTCCGTTTAAAAATACAATGAAAATGTAAACGCACACACATGTATAATATATGCAGAAACAGTTGAAGAAAATCTCCGCAAACAATGCCAAAAGAAAACTGATAACGGCCTTATTGATAAAAAAAGAAGAAAAAATGTAAAATTATCATACATCGATTGACATTGAATGACAGACTGTGATACGACGACCTTAAAACTTAGAATATATATATATATATATATATATATAATATATATATATATATATATATATATATATATATAATATATATATATATATATATATATAAAGAGAGAAACTTAACATTAAAAAAGAAACAAAATGAAAATGGAGCGAGGAGAGGGAGGGAAAGGTTTTAGAAGTAAAATACATTAGATGGAATGTTATTGATATATATTTCATGTATCTGTATCCGAGAGAGAGAGAGAGAGAGAGAGAGAGAGAGAGAGAAATATTCGAAGGTGTCATATCTTCCGACATCTCGAACGAAAGAGAGCGTCGTGGATGTTCGCTTTAAATATGAATGTGAATGGCGCTTTGAGATCTTTTCTCAGCCTCTCAAACAGGTCGCAAACAGCCCTTTTGCACTCGCATAAAACCTTCCAGATTGCTTTGTTCGTCTTACGGCAACTTTCAGTTATTTATAATGTTTATTTATAATCGGTTGGGGAAAAGTTATATGCGTTATATACGTATTCGTAATGGCTATTACAACAAAGACTAAAATTGTAATTGACGTAACAATTGGACATAAATTTTGTTAGGTTCAAACTCTGTTTAAGATACAGCAGGTCATTTGCTTTAAAAGATTTATAGAAAGTTTTTTCATCTTTAATTTGAATACTGACGCTTAATATTAGTCAACATTATGATGAATACGTAATATATATATATATATATATATATATATATATATATATATATATATATATATATATATATATATATATATATACTGTATATATATATATACACATTTAACTGCAATGACCACGCAGTATATTAATGTATAGAAACGACGTAAGTATAGAGGAGTGTTCTGCACACGAGGAAGAGAAATAACGAACAAATGAAAAATGAGGTGACCGCCTGGCAATCGGAAGGTCCTGGGTTCGATTCCCGGGCGGTCACCTCATTTTTCATTTGTTCGTTATTTCTCTTCCTCGTGTGCAGAACACTCTTCTATACTTACGTCGTTTCTATAATATATATATATATATATATATATATATATATATATATATATATATATATATATATATATATATATATATATGTGTGTGTGTGTCATATATATAAGGGGTTCCAAAAAACCTTAGCCCAGCCCATTTGCAGCTTACATGTTTACTTATATTGAAATAGTTTTTTAGTGATTATAAAAATATATAAAATTCTTTATTTATTGCAGGTATTAAAATTACTTTAGCTGATAAAGTGATAATATAATGGCTTCTCAATTAATTGGTGATTCGGAGAGGCAACGTGTGATAGATCGCATACGAGCAATAACATTTCGGGAAGCTCGTGATGCTGGAGCGACCTTTATAACACGTTCATGGGTTGCCAAAAAGTTGCGAAGAAGTGAGGACTTCGTCAAAAGAAATTGGAATAAAACTTTGGATGAATGTGAAATGGATACAACCAAATCTGGGCGCCCAAATTTGCCACTCTCTCAGGAAACAAAGGACATCATTGAAAGCGGTACGCGTAAGCGGAAAAACAGCTGTGCTAAACTTTCTGGAGAGATCGAAGTGTTGAGAGGAAAGATCGTTAGTAGTGAGATCATTCGACTCTTGGCATGAACTTCCAAAGCTAAGAAAAACTCAAAATCGATGACAGAATGTGGCTTGCCCATTATCTTGAAGATTGGGATGTGGATGATTTCATGCATTTAGCTGTCTCCGATGATTTTTTGTTTACGTAACACGTCGGCCTAACTACCAAAATGATCGAGTGTGGGCCACAACACCAGATGAAATCGATGACAATGAACATTATCGCAAATTATTAAAAAGTCCAGACTGTGTTGGTGTGTTTGTTTTGTTCACTGCAAAGAAGTTCATGTGGGTGCTGAAGCCAAATGGTCAGAGTTGGGATGGACAATATTTTCGTGATATTATTCTATCCCATCATGTCATTCCTTTTCTAAGAAACCCAAACAATGTTACGGATGTCGATCAGGTTACACTTCTGCACGATAAGGGCCCCTGCTTTAAGGCATTAGCCACTCAACAGTTGTTGCGGAACCATGAGATCGATTTCTTTGGAAATGAAGAATGGCCAGGAAATTCTCCTCACCTGAACGTCTGTGAACACATTGGATCAGTTATAAAGGACAAGGTTGAATGTCTCTTGTTTGAAGAACCTGCAGCAAATCGATTTTCGAAGGATACAATGACGCAACACATTGAAACTGTTTTAGCAAATTTGCGTAACGATCAAGATCTATTCACGTCACTTTTGGCAAGCTACCCAAAGCGAATTCAGGCTGTCTTGGAAGCCAATGGCAGCGGGAACACCAAGTTTTAATTGTTTCTCATTAAATGCAGGATTAAATTCTCTTTTGTAAGGTATGTTTAGTTTTACTGTACCTCTAATGGTTTAGGCCACGGGCAGGGGGGGCTAAGGTTTATTGGAGCCCCGTATATATATATATATATATATATATATATATATATATATATATATATATATATATATATCACTTATTTCAGCGAATATATATCTATATATATATCGTAAAGAACGACGCTTGTATAGGAGAACATTCCGCGCAAGATGAGGAGGGAGAACGAACAAATGAAAAAATGAGGTAACCACCGGGAATCGAACCCGTGATCTTTCGATTGCCGGTCAGATATGATAACTGCGTGTTCTTTGCAGTTGAAATGTATATATAGGTGCGGCATGCGGGAGGTGCCCCCCTCGGGGCATTGGTTTCTGCGCGTATGTAGGAGAATTACGACTTCTGATCGAGTGAGGACCATGGTGTAGTAGTTATCATATCTGACCGGCAATCGGAAGATCACGGGTTCGATTCTCGGGTGGTTACCTCATTTTTTCATTTGTTCGTTCTCCCTCCTCATCTTGCGCGGAATGTTCTCCTATACAAGCGTCGTTCTTTACGTTAATTATACTGCGTGTTCTTTGCAGTTGAAATGTATATATATATTGTATACACGTTACTGTCCTCAGTGACATTGAGGGAGACTTGTTCACAAGATAATCAAACAACTTTCATAATAATTTATAAGTTTTCATAAAACAATTACGTTGTAAACAAGTAAATATCTTGAAACTGATCTTAATTTCTGAGCCTTCCCTTTTTTTCACTTTATACAGTAACTGGGTAGAAAATTTTAGAACTTTCATATATATATACAGGGTGGCCCAAAAAAATGGCACCAATTTTGAGAAGTGATATCTCAATAACTATTGCAGCTAGGGACTTAAAAAACAACCAAATGAAAGATAATTCTTTTCTCTTTAAATACTTATTCTATGGCTTGATGGTTATAAGCCCATATAATGCCCAAAATTGGCTTCCAAAAAAAATATACAAAAAAAAGTTGCGCATTTATATTTATTCCTTGATCCTAATTTTAAATGAAATTTTTCTATTCCAGACCCCTCAAGATGGGATTGAGAGAATCTGATAAGAACATTATACAAGCACTACGTGAAGAAAAAGGATATTCATTAAACAGAATTCTTTACGAATTTCCAAATAGAAATTGGAAAAAAAGAACTGTGGCACATTTTTTACAAAAACTTAAAGAAACCGGCAGCAGTCAACGGCGTCCGGGAAGTGGTCGACCAAAAGTATTAGAACGCCAGAAAACATTGAAAAAGTAAATGAAATGGTTTTAAGTCAAGAGGAACAACCGGGAACAAGTAAAAGTGAACGTGAAGTTGCGAAAGAAACCGGGATTTCACGTTCATCAGTACAGCGAATAATTCGAAAAGATCTTGGGTTGAAAACATTTAAGAGGGTGAAGGTTACTGCTTTATCGGAGCCTGTGAAAGAAAGATGTTTCCATCGATGTAAAAATCTATTGCGAAGATTTCGGTCAAATGAGTCTGTGAAAAAAATTTGGTTTTCTGATGAGAAACGATTTACGGTCGAAACACCACGAAATACCCAAAATGATCGGGTTCGTGCAGCAGTGGCGACAAAAACTCATGTTGACCCAAAACGACTTTTGCGTGAAAAAAAACACTTTTCAGATTCGATAATGGTTTCCCTTGCAGCGTCATCTGAGAACAAAACATCCATCATTTTTATTCAGCGAGGCGTTAAAATTAACTGAATTTACTACTGTAATGACATTTTGTCTCCAATGTTGTCAGAGATCAAGGAGACGAGCACTGATTTTGTGTTCATGCAAGATGGAGCCCCATCTCATACAGCCAAGGAAACAATAACATTTCTCAATAATAATTGTCCTGGTTTTGTCGAACCAAATAATTGGCCACCATGCAGTCCAGATCTAAACCCCATTGACTACTTTGTGTGGTCTGCCTTAGAGAGAGAAGTCTACCATGGTCAGAAAATCCGTGATGTGAACCATCTTCGTGAACGAATTCAGGCTGCATGGGAAAATCTCTCACAAGTGACGATCTCAAAGGCAATTTCAAAATGGAGGGCGAGATTACAGGCTGTGGTTGACCATAATGGAGGGCAGATTGAGCCATTTATTGAAAATTAGTTTCACTTAAAACCACAGAACTTCGTTTAAAGACTGTAAATTAGAAGATAATTAATTAGAAAAAATAAAAGGAATAAATATAAATGCGCAACTTTTTTTTGTATATTTTTCTTATAAGCCAATTTTTGGCATTACATGGGTTTATAACCATCAAGCTATTGAATAAGTATTTAAAGAGAAAAGAATTATCTTTCATTTGGTTGTTTTTTAAAATCCCTAACTGCAATGGTTATTGAGATATCACTTCTCAAATTTGGTGCCATTTTTTTTGGGCCACCCTGTATATATATATATATTCTAGAATCAGGCCAACTTACAACATAAAGTCTTGATCGATAATTCAGCAGTGGCGATCGGTGGCAATTATGTATAGGGAAGCATGCATAGCCTATTATATATATATTTTTGTAAAAGAACTGAACCTAGCCATTATGAACATCTACAGACCACCAAACACCACAAAAAGTGAATTCCAATTTGCTACAAATGAAATAGAAAACATTAAAATTACTTGAAACTCCAGCAACAAATATTCTAATTTTCAGAGATTTTAATTTCCCATTCATAACATGGAAAAAAAATGACGAAGTTATTTATATATGTCTAGAAGTTTCATGGCAATATTACTAAAGATGATAGAACCCAAGCAACAATGCTATTAGTTATTATGGAACATTACGCCCTTACTCAGGAAATCTGTGAAGCCACGAGAAAAGAGAACGTTTTGGATTTAATCTTGACAAATAACAGAGATAATAATAAATAAAAAAGTAACGCACACAAAGTTCTCCGACCATAACCTCATCGATATACAATTGAAGTTAGCACCCAGAGGTCCGAAAACGCATCCTCGAGAGGCAGATGGAATATTTGAAGGCTTAAACATAAATTCAAAGAAAGTAAATTGGGAAAACGTAAATAAAGATTTAAAGGAAGTAAATTGGGAATTTCTACTTCACGAGAAGACTCCACAAGAAATACTATGTTTAATAGAGACTGAAACCAAACCTATAATACTGAAACATATTCCAGAGAGACAGGAAAGAAAACGTAGCAAGCTCGAGAGGAAAATCAGGACACTATTCAGGGAATGGAGACAAACCGTAAAACATCTCCACAGATGCAGAACTGATGCAAAGAGACTCAAACTAAAGAGGAAACTTGGCGAAATAGAAATAGACCTAAAGCAAACATTCATACATAAGACAAACGAGGAGGAAAACAAGGTAGCAGAAAAGATAAAAAATAACCCAAAATACTTCTACACGTTTGCAAAAAGGAAAATGCAGTATAAGGAGAGTATTGGTCCGTTGATAGACGGGGAGGCCGAATACACAAATGACTCGAAAGAAATAAGCGAACTGCTTAGGGAACAATTTAACTCTGTGTTTAGCACCCCTAAGTCCGAGATGAAAGTGAAAAACCCAGACGAATTTTTCGACATAGACACAAATCAACCAAGAACAAATTCCGGCACAAACCTATTAATGGACTTCGAGTTCACGGAAGGAGCTGTAATTGCGGCCTTATCACAGAGGCGAGACAATTCAACGCCAGGGCCAGACACATGGAATGCCACGTTTCTGAAGAAATGCAAAGAAAGTATTGCCAAACCGCTATACTTACTATGGAGGAAATCACTCGACACAGGACAAATTCCACTCCCGTTAAAGAACGCGAACATTGCCCCCCTATTTAAAGGTGGTAACAGAGCAATACCCAAGAATTATCGGCTAAAACCTCTCACCTCACACCTCATAAAGTGTTTTGAACGTATAATTAGAGGCAAAACTATCTACAACCTACAAGAAAAAGACTTATACAACCCAAATCAACATGGCTTCAGGGCTGGAAGATCATGCCTATCACAGCTACTAGACCACCAGGAGAAAATATTGGAAACATTGTGTCGAGGACAAAACAGAGATGTAATATATACGGACTTTGCTAAAGCCTTCGATAAATGTGACCATGGAATACAGGAATTACTGAAAAGCTAGGAAGATGGATATTTAATTTTGTGACGCAAAGAACACAAAGAGTGGCAGTAAACGGGGTTAAATCGGAAGTCTCGGAAGTCGTGAGCTCTGTCCCACAAGGGACAGTATCAGCTCCCTCGCTGTTCATAACAATGATTGCAGATATTGATCCAGATATTAAGGACAGTATTGTATCATACTTCGCAGACGACACAAAGATATGTAAGGAAATATTGAACGAAGGTGACATAAGAAAATTACAAAACGACATTGAAACATTATTCCACTCCAGTGGGTAGAAGACAACAATTGGAAGTTCAACGAAGAAAAATTCCAACTTCTAAGATATGGTAATAACAAGGAGCTACAGAAAAAAGGGTAAAAAACTCTGCAAGCCAAACAGATAACACTAAATTCACAAATCAGGGATCTTGGAGTAATAATGTCGTCGGATGCAGAATTCAGAGAGCACTACAACATCAAAATTACAACGGTAGAAAAATAATGGGAATCATCTGGAGGAGCTTTCGCAGCAGAAAAGGAAACATCATGCTCAAATTATGGAAGAGTCTAGTCCTACCAATAATTGGATATTGCTCAGTACTCACAAGCCCATACAGAAAACGAGACATTGCGAACATTGAAGTTATACAAAGGATTTTTACGTCTAAGATAGAGGAAATGGAAGGTGAAGACTACTATAATCCCTGGCATTCGACCCTCTCAAAAGAAGGCGAGAGCGGTACACAATAATATACATATGTAAATACTTAAGGGCTCTGTCCCTAACCTTAGAAATGAAATAGAAATAAACTGGAATGAGAGAAGAAGCAGATTTTGTACAGTCCCAGCTGCGATGGGGCAAGGGGCGATGAAAACGAGGATGGAAAATACCCTCAGAATACGAGGCCCAAAGCTTTTGAATGTCCTACCAAAGGAAGTGAGGAATCTCCAGCACACCGACCTCAATAACTTCAAGAACCAGCTGGACAGATTCCTATGCAAAGTCCCTGGCCAGCCATGCGTTGCTGGCTACGAGGGCAGGAGGAGATCAGACAGCAATTCCCTCCTTCACCAAATCACACAACTGAGGCGGGATGCTGCAGAAGGGTCGACCGCAGGTCGATCGATCCTGAACTGTCGTTCAAACTCACCTAAAGTAACCTAAAGTATATCAGTATACATCAATCACAATAATCACAAATCAAATAAATAACTGAATACTGTTAAAAATGCTCTAGAATTATATTTGAATTTGTGCACTTGTGGGGCGGAGGGCGAAGAGGGCGGGGGAGGAAGGGCATTAGCAGTTGACGAACCACATTAACCTCAATATAACAACTTCACTTTGATTTACTCATAATTAAGTAAACTCTAATTACAGTTAGCTTGTATTTCTTCTTCTAAAAATATATTTGGTCATTTAATGCTATAAGCTCATTAATTAAGCGCTTTAAAAGGATTCCGTTAGCATAATAGCAGGAATAAGCAACAGGAATAAGTTGCTTCCACGATCCACGTTTTGCCTAAAGAAATGAATGCGTTCGGAGTTTGTGTTTCCAGCGGTGAATATTTTTCATTCTTTTAAGACATAATATTAATTCATCCCCAAGTATAGCGATGAATAATTTTATTGTACATATATTATTTATTACATTTATGCTATCGTATAAGCAGTGAAATTAGCGGTGAATTGATACAATTTTTATAAAACAGGAATATAGTAAGTCAAACAAAAGAAGCAATTCTCAAGGTTGCTTCCACTGGCCCCCTTCTCGACGCAACAAAATTATTGCTCTCCTCCTCCTTTTTCAATGCACTGATTTGGATTTCGAGCTTTTTGTATTGAAAAAATATTTGAAAGGAGTATAGCCTAGTGATAATTTATAATTTTATCGTCATTAATATTGTTTAACAGCGCTTCTAATCATTTAAGTGGGGAAGCAATGCTTCCATTGCTTCCATGCACCGAACGCCACTGTCTTACAGTATCCTTTACTAAAAGTACATTCCTAACACTTCGCTAATGTAAATGTATATATGTACTATAAAATAATTTTTTTTAGATATACCGTAAAATTGCAGAAGTCACTCTTCAATTACAACTAAAATAGTTTATTTTTATTTATGTTATTTACGCTATTTATTTATTTATTTTTAAATGCCTAAACAGCTAAAAATAAAATTTTAAAACTCAGTCATTTTTAAATAAGTACATAGGAGCAGAGCCGGATTTAGACGTGTGGAGGCCCTGGGCAGCCTCCATGTGGAGGCCCCCCTACCTTAGGGGAAGACATAATTGAAGTCATCCATAAGATTCATAATATAATTAACATACATACACTTTCAAAACATCGTGCACTCTTGTGTCTGTCCATTCCACTCATTCTGCAAAAAATGAAAGCCTCGGGTTACTCGGGTATTCCATTATAGTGAGAGTAGGCCTAAAAGAGTAATAAAAACAAAATAATAATCAGTACACAACAAATAGTAATTGGTAAAAGTTTATGTACTACAGTGGTATTGGATGCGCGTGTTTTTTTGTTGATCATCTATCGGGTTTTTCTAGTTTCGGGTTTTTTCTATTTGATAATGGCTTGTCAATATGTGGAGGCCCCCAAGATGTGGAGGCCCGTGGGCAGCTGCCCACTTTGCCCACTCCTAAATCCGGCCTGCATAGGAGGCTTTATAAAGTAAAAATAAATAAGGAAAAAGACAGAAAATTGAGCCTCGGACGCGATTTTAACATTTAAAGAAGCCTCTCTCCACAGTAATAAAAAAGAAAACGAGGTGCATCGGCCTCCAACGTGAGCTGCTACGAAAAAAAATGACTCAAATAGTTGACTCAAAAGAAAACGCGAGTTAAGCAGCATTGAAGTAAGTGTGAATTTGAAGCAGATTCGGTTCGTTAAGGTTTTGAAAATGTTGGGCGCCATTTTTAATTAAATTTGAAACTACTTTTAGGAATGGGAATGAGAAAGTGGAATGGGTCTTTGATTTTTATTTACCTTCTTTAATTTTACGTTGTCGACGTTTTTTCACTCGATACTTATTTTACACTCCTTTTCTACGAGGTACTACGAGGGAGCGTGGCCGCAATAAAACTGAAAACAAGCTGCAGCGCAGTTACATTTTTTAATATAAAGGGAGGACTTCAAATGACTATAATTTTTGCTATTTACCGATTTATTTTAATTAAGACAATAAACATGACGGGGGGGAAAGCGAATGTAAATTCATAATTTAACAGTGGATCGTGGAGAGAGCTTCTAGTTATCTTTAAATCACAGATTACATACGTTATTTTCATACAATTAAATCACTTTACTACACTAAAAAAATCACTTTACTACACTCCAAAAAACATTGTTAAATTTCCTATTTAAAAATCAATACACAACAGTATATGAATGTGTCAACGTGCTGCCGGTGGTACCTACATCTTACATCCTTTAAACTTTTTATTTTATTATAGAGTGGTCGCTAAAGTTCATATTAACGGTGGCCGCTAAAGTTCATAATATGACCACACCATTTTTATTTTATTTTTTCTTATCTTATTTCTTACGCTATTACCGCACGCCACCATCCCTGATTACCCTTATCAACCATTTGCCATTCCCTTTATCTCTCTTCGACACTTATGCGAGAGCCACTCAATATATTTTGCTCCACCTTTTTTTTCTTTCGAAGTTTCCTTGTAAGTTCCAGAAATTTTGTACACAAGTAATTACATACCTTTTTAACAAGTTTTTATTTTTCCACATAATCTCCATCCTTTTCTACGGCTTTCCTCCACCTCGAAACAAGGGCCTCTATTCCTTACTGGTAAAAGTCCGCTGGGTTCCGCTCGAGCCACCTCTTAACCTCCTCAACAACCTCACTTCACTCTGAAACTTTCTTCCGCGAGTAGCATACTTCATTGGCCCAAACAAATGGAAGTCTAAAGGTGCCAGATCTGGAGTGTATGGAGGGTGGGGTAACACAGTCAAGCGCATTTTTGTGATGGCTTCTCTTGTTTGCAAACTGTTGTGTGGTCTTGCGTTATCTCACAAAAGAAGGACGTCTTACAGTTTACTCTCCGGTCGAACTCGCTTTATACGTCTCTGGAGTCTCTGTAGGGTAGCAATATATGCCTCTGAGTTGATTGTTTGTCCTTTCTTCATAATGTTCACCAGAATCACCCCTTTCACGTCCCAGAAGATGGTGGCCATAACCTTTCTTGCAGAAGTAGCCATTTTGAAATTTTTCTTGCGTGGGGAGTCTGCGTCATGCCACTCCATGGATTGGCGTTTTGTTTCAGGTTCAAAGTGGTGTACCCAAGTCTCATCTCCAGTCACAATTCGTGAAAGGAAGTCATCCCCTTCTGAGTATCCCAGTTGTTGAATTATCGTATTCACACTTCCTTCACTAATTCCTAGCTCCAGTGATAGCTCCTTGTATGTGACGCGCCGATTTGATCGAATGAAGCTGTTAGCACGTTTCGCAGTGTGAGATGTCACAGCCGATGCTGGGCGACCGCTGAGTGGCTCATCATCGAGGCTGGCTCTCCCTCTCTCCGATGATCTGACACGTTTAGACCAGCGTCCAACTCTGCTTCGATCAACAACAGCATCTCCGTAAACGTTTTGTAGACGTTTGTGAATATTTCCAACTGTTTCCTTCTCTGCGGTTAAGAACTCGATAACAGCTCTCTGTTTACGACGCACATCACTGTCAGACGCTATTTTCGAAACTGCGTTAACCATCGGTCTTATAAAAGGGTGTTTAAAAGTGGTTTTATACAAGGAAGGGAGGTTCAAACTGAAAAAATCCGGTTATGTGAAGCGCAGAAAGTTCAAACTTACGGCCCAAAAAACATTTCAGCCCCATGGCCTATTATTTAGCTAAGAAAAAAGGGTGGGGCAAAATATATTGAGTGCCCCTAGTACAAGTAAACTGTGGCCGATAAAGTTCATAGCATGACGGATACGCACGCACACATATATAATTATATTTGTTATATTAATTTTTATATTTCATTGTTTTCCCTTATGACCATCCTCCTTATCTTACAACACTCCCCTTTATGAAACCCATTGTTGCACAGTCAAACCTATTGTTTACACAGCTGTGATTAAAATTTTGTTTTTTTTCCCCCCTTTCCTTTCTTATACCCTTTTCCTCTCTCGTTTTGCTTTTCTCTCCCCATTTCCCCTCCTTTCCGCTTACCGCCCTCCTCCTCCTTTCGCCTCGTTTCCATGGCAACCACTTTACTTCGATGCATGTATACTATTAGCTCAATGGGCCGGATTAGTTGGCCTGAGAGTTGTGCCAGTTTCTCGCCTTCTGAATCCTGACTTCTTAGTAAACCCTCGGAATTTATACGTTCTTTTATTTGAACGGCTTCATAGAGACTGTTAAGTTTCAGAATTTTACTTTAATTTTATTCGTATAGAATCAGTGAGAAAGCTACTAAATGTTCAGTTCCGGGTTTTATACAACTTAGACTATACTCGTATAATGAGAAATGTATTTAAGTTACAAAATAAGTTTCATGTTTTGATTTGTTCTATAAGTAATAATCAATTTATGCAAATTTTGTATATACTAAAATCCAGTGTTTCGTCCATACAAGCTCACAAAATGCGGGTAATGTTTTTTTTCTCGTGCGGGCTGAAATTATTTAAAGTTATAGGCTGGATTAATATTATATATATATATATATATATTTTGTTTGGAGAGTTGAACTGTACGTAGAATTTGCTCGAATTTTTAATGCAGCCCTGACTGGAGTACTGTATTGTATACACATGATTTTTAATTCCGATAAACGAATTAATACGCATATATACTAATATCAAAGTAAGTACATTAAATAAAAAGTAATAAAAATTTGTATAAAATCGTTCGACGATACATCCGCTTTGAAATGGAGAAGTGAGACTTCCAACTGATAAGTATATCAATTTCTTTTAACAATCTCAAAAATTACCTTGATCGTCGGGCTATTCATACTGATGTTTTAAAGCGAATGGGAATTTATTGACTCAAATACCCATTGATATCTTTTCAGCGTTTTCGTATTACTTGGGTCAAAAGGTGAGCGCTTTCAAAAGATCGCGGCACGACCCATTCCTCCGGAGTTCTTCTATAGGAGTTCTTGTCAAATGGGACACCAGAGGGCGCCGCAATCATCTGTGTCATTCCTTTTGATGCAAAACCGTGGAGAGGCACTCATTCTCTCGTTTTCTTCGGCTTAAGAGACGTTGGGGGGCCGGCCAAGGTCTCGCGTTACAAACGGATCTCCGTGAACTCACGGAAAGTGTATACTTAATACGCATTATGGTAATCACGACTTGCACTGCTGGAAGGAATTGGGTTTCATTCTTCCTTATTCTTGCCTTCTTAACTCGGCATATAAGGGAAATCCAGTATTCTCTCTCTCTCTCTCTCTCTAGCGCGCGCGCGCGCGCGCGCGCGCGTGTGTGTGTGTGTGTGTGTGTGTGTGTGTGTTTCATAAATAAAAGGTAAAAAAGAGACAAAATCATATTTGGAGATTTAAACAGAGTAATAGGAAATGATCCTTTTATTCAAAAGGTGTGCGTTAATTAACTCTTCTGCTCACTTTACAATCATTAGATTAGTTTATAGAGGTCGCGGCATTAGTACTTGATAATTTCTACATGATTTGCATAACCCCGTGTCTTTGGGAATAATGGCCACCTTAAAGACTAGAAATTTTGGTTTCAGCTGTAATGGTAAGCGATTGCATTATTATTATTATTATTATTATTATTACTGACGGAGATATCGAATTATATCTATAATGAATCTATATAAAAACACCTTAAAATCTTGAATTTTTACTCGGGCCAAAAACAGTTTAGTTATAAAACTATATTTTGCTAGTATTTTATTTTATCTGTTCAGTAAATGCGTTCTTGTTATCAAACAAACAAATAAAGAAAAAAAATAATGCGTGCAGTTAAAGTGTTATCTAATCGTTTAAGCAAATAATAAACTCCATATGTTTGAGTCATCAGTAACATAGTCGAGCGAAGTTTAACACCCGTAACTAATCGATCTTTAACATAAAACAAGCTGCGAGAAGCTTAACAAATCAATTCCAATACGTTATAATGTAAAATCAAATTACGGAGCTACAATTCGTTTTCCGCTCAATCGCTTCATCTACTTTTGAAACTCACGACCGCGAGAGGGCGTTGCTAGCAACTGAATGGCCGCATTTCGGACACCACCGTGAAGAGAGCGCTCCCCGGACGCATTTGTATACTCTCCGGATTTGTATACTCCGCGGAACGAAATAATGAAGCCAATATATATCGAAGCGGACTGACGGATGCGGTAGAGCGGCGTGCTGATTTATCGCTTCATATTGCTTCTAATAAAGAAGCTTATCACGTTAACTAGATGGTCTTAAATCTAAAAATGGAGATAAATGGCAATGCATAATAAAAATTAAGGAAATATATATCTAAAAATTATTGTGAAATAACAACGTTAACTTTATTTATAAGGGTTCAAGAAGCAATTTTTCAATTACTTGAAAGCCATTTTCTTAATATACATTCGTTATATATATATATATATATATATATATATATATATATATATATATATATATATATATATATATATATATATATATATATATATACAGGGCGTCCCAAAAAAATGTATACGCACTTTAACAGCTGATAGCTCAATTGATGTTTCTTTCTTTCCAAGTTAAACCCATTAGAATTAATAATGGCAGTCAGACTAAGCTTTGAACAAAGGAAATTCATTCTAAAATGCAACTGGAAGTGTGAAAACGCAGTTGAAGTGCAAAGACAGTTAAGGAGGGAATTTCAAACAGATCCACCAACGCGACTTACCATCACTCGAATTAGAGATAAGTTTGAAGCCGATGGAACTGTTCAGAATGTCCACAAGAAGCGTTCCGGAAGACCACGGACATCGACAAGCCCCACAAAGCAAGAAAGAGTACTGGAAACGTATCACCAAAGTCCAAGAAAATCTGTGCGGCAAGCGAGTCGTGAGGTAGGAATTTTAGAATCGTCTGTCCAACGCATTTTGAAGCGCTGTCAATGGAAAAGTTACATTCCAAGATTAGTCCATGCTATTAATGAAGATGATGATGATCCGGACCGAAGAGTGGAGTATTGCGAGTGGTACTTGGCACGATGTGGATGTGGATTGGACGAAGGGGTTTCGTAGAATACCCTCCGCGTTCACCAGACCTCACACCACTAGACTTTTTTTTATGGGGATACTTAAAAGACAAAGTCTACGCTATAAAACCTGCAACAGTCGCTGAATTGAGAGCAGCCATTGAACGAGAATGCACACAAATACCAAACGAAATGTTTCGTGATGTTTGCGATTCCATTGCTTCGCGTTATCAGCAGTGCCTGGACCAGAACGGACGTCAGTTTGAAAACAGGCGTTGACAAAACAATTAAATAATGTCTGTAGATTCTATTACATTTTGAAAATGAAATGTATTTTAATAAACACTGCCTTTATAATTATTTAAAGTGTGTATACATTTTTTTGGGACGCCCTGTATATATATATATATTGTATGAAATATTCAGACCGAAGCTACATACCACGGAATCTAAATTTTTATTCTTTTATATTTATTATTCATTGGAATTAAAAAAGAAAAACCTTCAAACCTGAATTGTACATTTGCATATACACAAATCGTCGCAATTAAGATCGGAGGAACTTATTTTATTCAATTAAACATTTACAAAAAGATTTTTTTTCGTTTTTTTTTTTTTTTACTCCAACGTAAATTGAGCGTTTCAAACGTTTATCGGAAATTAAAAACCATATTTGCATGTCAAATTGCGGTTAATTTCCAGCTCTGAGCTTTTGTGTACGCTCGTCTTTATGGTTGTGAAAAAATAAATTAAAGAAAAGAATGTGTACTTTTTTAAATAATAATAATAATACCTTTAGTGGATGTAACACCTTTAATTTCCGTTTATTTATTTATACGTAAAGAAGAAGAAGAAGAAGAAGAAGAAGAGAAGAAGAAGATATAGTGTGACCACATTTGAAGTTAAATTTGTATGACGGACATTTTATATTTCGTAAGAAAAGGAAAATCATTTATTAAAATGATATTGAACAAAGAAGAAACGTAGAATACATTATTTCTTTCTGTTTACGCGACTATTATTATTAGTTGTGGTCAGAGCGTAATATTAAAATTAGATTAGGACGTTTTAAATATCTTTAAATTAATGAAATAATGGCTACGGTATTAATATTTTAAATTACGTTAGTTTGGTAACGTATTCTACACACGCGCACACACACACACACGCACACACACACACACACACACACACCACACACACACACACAGATACATATATATATATGCCTGATAAATCTGGTAAAAGTTCCTTGTGTCGGTCTCCCTTCACATTAAGGTCAAGCTGCTGGCTCCACCTCTAGGCCTGGCTCGATGAAGGATCGAGTTGCTTTCTTGCGATCTCCATCGCGCATAGCCAGGTACACCCGACTCATCTGGTACCGTCCTCAGCCAGGCATTTAGTCTTCTTTTGAAGATTTCAATTTTTGACCCTTGTGACCTTCCTGAGGTCCTTTGGAAGCTGGTTAAAAAGTCTTCGCCCACTAAGCCCAACCAAGCTATTTTTCTTCAGTGTTGAGGAAGTCCCTTGTCTGGCCTTTAGTTTGAGAACAGTACACAGTCTACTTTTCCTATTTTCCACTGTTGTTTGGATGTTAATTGGGTTTAGTTTGAGGTTTGATACCAGTTTTTCGATCATTTTCCATATGTAAATTATGGTGCATTTCTCTCCTTTTCAGCGAATGCAGATTTAATTTACGTAGTCTTTCCCATTAGTTGAGTTCTTTGCAGGCATCAGTCTTGGCTGTAAAATTCGTCTGGACTTCTAATTTATTAATTTCTTCCTTTTTGTATGGGGACGTCAAGACTAAATAGTATTCAAATTTTGGTAAAATCAGCGTCCATTAATCTTCTTTTGAAGGTTCTCAGTAGCTGTCTTGTAACTCTTTTTGCTTTGCTTATCGCTATCTGATTCTGTGATCAAATTTTGCATCATAGGTCATTATTACCTCTAAATATTTTCCTTTCGTGCTTCTCTGAATTTCCTGACTATCTGGTAACATAGTACCTGTCTGTTTAAGTTCCTCATTTCTTCCATATATTAAGAGCTGAACTTTCTCGATGTTAAAATTCATGTTATTATCTTCTGACCATTGGTATATTCTGAGTGTGTCCTTCTCTAGGGCCGATTTTTCTGCCGATCTTTGTATTGTCAACAAAGGATGTTACTATACTTCATTGTCGATGTCTGTCAGCATGATAATGAATAGGGGGTGGGGGCTAATACTGTTACTTGTGGAACTGAGCTGCGCTCTTCCGATGCTGATTATGAAATACTTTGGGTTTTTAGGGCTTGCTGCCGTTCCCTGATGAAGTTGTAAATCCATTTGCCCGCTTTGCCCGTTATTCCTGTCTTTCATTTTATGTGCTATTATGTCATGATCACACTTATCGAATGCTTCAGCAAAATCGGTGCATATGACATTGTAGTTTTCGTTGCTTTCTTGTGCGTCTATGATATTTTTATAGTGATCCGTTAGTTGTGATAGGCACGATCTTCCTGATCGAAATCCGTGCTAGTTCTCATTTAATCTTCCCTTTCTCTCCAAAAGTCATATATTTTTTCCTTGACTATTCTGTCAAATATTTTGGTGAGATGTGATGTCAGTGACACCGGTCTATAGTTCTTTGCATGAGACCTATCCCCCTTTTTATATATAAGAACAATTTTCGCTCTTTTATGTATACTTTAGGTTTATCGTGTGGTTCGGTCTTAGCCCTTGAATATTTGCCAAGACTATATATATATATATATATATATATATATATATATATATATATATATATGTTTCCTGTCTCGTGTTGTTCTTCTAGTATTCCAAATTCAATTTCCTTCAGTGTCGCGTGTTTTGTATTCCTATGGTCCTCCAAGAAAGTTCTGTTTCGGTTACCTGTTCTGGTAGTTTCTTGCTTGGTAAGGGATGGGCTCGGAGGTTCCCAACTGTGTCGACTGTATGTGCTGAATGAGGCTTTGTAGCCGTATTGTGTCTGCGATGTCGAGAAAATGTGCTCGTTGATTTGTATTCATAGGTTTCTTGCCGTTTTTCCTATTGTTCGTTGAGTTTGTTGGGAGGTGATGATAGTAGCATTTCATACCATATTCGCAGACCCCCTGCATTGCATAGTACTTGCAAATGGTGGGATGATACAATTTGCAGCTGTCTCCAAGTTTGCAGTGACCGTTATTATAATAAAAATTGCGCATGATGGAGTGCTCAGATGTACATTGTCCTTCCTTATATCCGCAAAAGTCCTTTGCATAGTATATGCATACATTTCTTTCCACATTATCACTTGTGGCCTTTGTGTTTGTTGTTTGTTTCATTTCCTTTTCCGAGATAACCTCAGTCTATTATCATGATTTCCCACTCGTTTTCGCTATTTACTCTATTCATTTTTTTGTTGTTCTCCAACTGATCTACGTGTGTTTCTTTTAGTGCTTTTGTTACAATCATTTTCTCGCCCCATTTGTGTGTTCGTATTCCGACATGTGACATGTTTGTATCTACTTCACTTTTTTTCGTCTCCTTTCCTGTTTCTTTCTCCTTTTCCTTTATATTTATATTTTTTAAGATGAAACAAATGGAGTAAGAATAACTTACTATATATATATATATATATATATATATACTGAGTATAATTATGATGTAAACCCAGAAGAAAAAATCATTCGTTTCACGTGTTTAAGTGTGAAATTCATCCCATATATATATATATATATATATACATGTTACAGACAGAACGTGCATGGAACAAGGACCTCTTCTGGGAAGATTAAATCCATTATAATCCGAATAAGTAATGATAAATCACAAATACTACAGTTTTTCTTTTTCATGATGCAAGCCCAACGTGGGCAACGGGTAACTATTCTTACCCTTTTTCTTTGATATATTCGATGTGACGTTTCTGGCGTATAATGGAGTTCTGAATATAACGGTTTGGGAAGCTTTAAACCCTAGACCCTGTCCCAAAGCTGGGTCGTATCTGCTTAGCAGGTAGCTGGCGAGGGAAGCTATATTTTGGGGCTTCTGGACCTAGTATGTTTCATGGACTGCTCTCGATGTTCCTAAGAAATTGCAAACAAGGGCAGTCGATGACTCTGATTTTGTTTCTGCAATCGGTTTTCTTGAGAACCCTAACCTAACCTAACCTAACCTGACCTAACCTAACCTAACCTAACCTGACCTAATCGAGTTTCTTATACTATTGTTTTTTGCAAGATATCGCACTAATTCTTGTCATTTCTTTTGCCCACACCAGCTCGGACTTATTCAAAAAGATGTTGGAGTGTATTGCGTCGTTTCAGTAAATAAATTTATTCAATATCCAATAACATTTTTCTTTATAATTTCTCAAGAAAACCGATTGCAGAAACAAAATCAGGGTCATCGACTGCCCTTGTTTGCAATTTCGTAGGAAAATCGAGAGCAGTCCATGAAACATACTAGTCCCGGGCTTCTTTGCTAGTGACCTTTCATTTCCTTGTTTCATGCCCGGTATGTGTGTAACATAAAAGTTTGTCAGGGACCATCCTGAATTGTAGCATATATATGTATGTGTGTGTGTGTGTGTGTGGTATGTATCTGTTTACGTACAGTATGTATGTACGTGTGAAATAAATTAAATACAGTTTATACAATAATTTTTAATTTTTAATTTAAAAAATACGCATCGATAGAAAACAATTATTTATATATATATATATATATATATATATATCCTTAGTATATGAACTGTAATTGTATTAATAATATTTGTCATATGGGCTATAGTCTGCCGATAAACCTTTCCATTTTCATTTTCATTTTCATATATGTATATATATAGTTTAAATACCGATTCAAATTATATTGCAATACATTTATAAACATTTCAAAAGACCTTACAATCAATCAGTGACTTTAAGTGATAAAAGGGCAGCCTATAATATAATTAAATCAGATAATTTGATAATATCGAAATGAGAAACGTAAATTCGTTGCTGATAAAGTGTTTCCATTTATTATTTTTATCCGTTGTTCCAAAGGGTTTTCTTTCAGCTTAACCTTGGTATGAACTAAATGATAACTTCTATATAAAATATCTTACAATGGCAAAAAGTTTAAAATATGTATCGGTAGAGCTCGGTTTGAAACTACTGATTATTTAAATTCCACGCTCAAATTAATTTGGGGGAAAAAAAAAAGAAGAGATACAAAGTAAGTTTTTCTTATTAAATTACTTGTAACTATAAATTGAGTCTATAAAACAGTTCGCTATCGCAGTCATTGATGCTAAAAACAGAATTCTTAGATTATGATTGCGGTGGGATAGCCATCTTTGTAAATTGAAATTTACTTAATGGTTATAGGCATAGCTAATTCGCGTGTATATATAAACTGGGGGAGATTGTTGTTTTCAAATGTGTGTGTGTGTGTGTGTGTGTGTGTGTGTGTGTATGTGTGGGGGTTGGCTGCATATTTATTTCTGTATTTGCAAATATAGAAGTAGTTTTTAATCTTTATATTTGAATTATGATTTAAATACAACCTTGTTAAAAGTTGTAGGTTTTATATTTTATAGTATACGACTTATAAATTATAATATTATATATATATAATTATATATAATTATATATATATATAATTTATTTCATGTATAATTTAAAATATATTTTTTTTATATACAAACCAGATGATGGTCGTAAATGAGGTTGAACAATAGGATATTTAGATAATTTCCTCGTAGAATCGATGTTTGGGAGAGAGTAATTACCTCGGTCTCGCAGTAATTACGTAAAGAAAACTTATGAAAGTGAGATTGCGTCGTAAATAGGTGTTAATCCGTCCTCTCATCTTGTCCGTCAAGGAACGGGCTTGTATGTATCATTCCGAGGACAGGAGATAAGCTAAGTAGCTAATAAATTTCATTTACTGTCGATATACGTTCGGCATTTAGTGTTAATTACACGAAATATTGCGGTTATAAATTGTACGTTTCGTTGTTCGTAACAGTGGGTGGTGTACTTGCAATCTGGAGTGATGTAATTTCAATTGAGAGAGGCGAAATTTATTGTTTGAACTCGCTATAATATAGCGTTCTCTTAAGTGGTTCATAAATAATGCATAAAACGGCGTTAGTTATAAGTAATACTTCAATTTATATAGTCTTCTGTTGGAGGGTTTTATAGTTTTCGAGTCTTATATAAGACATCTAAAATTCAAAATTCAAATTCAAAATCTTTATTGAGAAAAGAATAGACGTGAGAGAGTTTTACAATTTTTAGATATTTGATATGACATTAATATATTCACAGTACTCTTATCTGAATATGCCGTTGGAAGCATGGGCGCTTCTTAGGCAAAATTAATGACATTTACTTTATTTATTACATTAAAAAAGCGAAAATTTCGAGTGATAGTAATAGTGATAACAAAAAATAATAATAATATCAATAATAATAATAATAAATACAATATAAAAATTGAAAAATGTTACATAATTTTAAATTAAATGATTTATTGTATATTTTGTAGAAAATAAATGAAGCTTAATAAAAAAAATGGATCACCTGAAGACCAGGGCCCCCAGCCTCAATTACCAAATGATATCTTCGTTAAACCTAACGAAAATATCAAGACTTAAGCTAACCAATCGTCAAGGGCGTACAGGTGACCTAACCGGGCATTCAATTTAATTTATTATTATATTTGGTATTGTAAAGCAAAAAACAAGGATACATGGGGGCCCTGATCTTCAGGTGATCCAAAAAAATATAAAAAGAATAAATGGAGCTATTGAAGAATAGGGCCTCCAGCCTTTTTTAGTTAGCTTTATAAGGCTAACTAACGAAAATATCATGACCTAACCTAACTAATCGTCAAGGGCGTACAGTTAACCTAACGATTGGTTAGGTTAGGTCGTGATATTTTCGTTAGTTAGCCTTATAAAGCTAACTAAAAAAGGCTGGGGGCCCTATTCTTCAATAGCTCCGAATAAATTACGAAATTAAAAGTGTTTAATGAAATTTGCATATTTTAAATAGTTGCTTATAAAATGGGAACTTCGTTCCAATAGTAAAATCGGCAGTAGTGAACTTGCACATCAGTAGGAGCTAATAAAGTGCTTTTTTAGTGATTTGCGAAATACATTTAGTGATGAAGCCTGCCTGATATGCATGGGAGTTGCATTCTATACATCTGCTCCTTTGAAAGAGAGTGCAGTTTCCGTAGTTTCTATTGTAGAGTTAGGTTTGTGTATAAAATCACTGGGCAGTCTGGTGTTATAACGATGGTATATTTGATAGGGGGTGATTGCTCTTTGAATGGGTGATGTATGTCAGTTTTTGTTGATAACTTTGAACATATTGACAGCAACATTGAATTTGTATAAGTCATTTAGTTCTAAAATATTTAGCTCTTCAAACAATGGGGAAGTCTGTTATCATTATTCGAGAGCGCTCACAAACATTTTTTATGAATTACTTCCAAAGGATGTTTTATATATTTCTTTGAGCTACTCCATGCTGTAATGCAGTGGTGCACAAACTTTTTTGATGTGAGGGCCAAGCGGCGAAGAAAATAACTAAATGTATTAGCCTACTTACTTTCCATCTAAGTCATAAATTGGGTCACTTTTATATTCTAACTTTTTCATTGAATTGAAAAGACCCGTGGTGCCACTGAAAAGACCCGTGGGGGACACATTTGGCGCGCGGGCCAGGGTTTGTGCATCACTGCTGTAATGCAATATAACAGATGTAGGTGGATGAAAGAATAGTATAAGGTAAGGCGTGCGTTTTGAGGAAGGGTCTTTTTTAGCTTAAATAATATAAAGAGCAATCTTGATATTTTGGATTTGATATGTTGTACATGACTTTTGAAATTTAGTTTTTCATCCAAATTAATGCCAAGTACTTTAACCTCATTCACTCTGGCAAGGGTAGGATTCCAAATTTTGTTTTGTGTTAATAATCCTGGAAGATGACTTCGTCAGGTTCAATAAAAGTTTATAAGCACACATCCATTTATATACGTTTTCTAATTGCTTGTTGGTTTCATTAATCAGAAAGTCTGCGTTATTATAGGAAGAAGTAAGTGAATATCATTTGCGTATTGTACGCAATTTAATGTGGTCGAGAGATGAAAATCGTTGACGTGAATTAAAAACACTAATGGGACAAGAATAGATCCTTGTGGGACTCCACTAGTTAACATCGCCTTGTCGGATAAACTGTCTTTTAATCTGATGTACTGATAACCATTTGACAGATATGATTTAAACTAATCGAGGATATTTCCTCTTATTTCGTATATGTAAAGTTTGTTCGATAAGATTTCATGCGAAAGTGTATCGAATCAAACGTTTTTAGTTGTTTAAGTTCTGATATACATTTTCTAATTGCATGTTTATGGCATCTTCCGTTGTATGTCCACCTTTAAGAATTTATTAAGTTTATTGTACACAATTTTTTTAAATACTTTACTTAAAGTTACCAATACGGAAATAGGACGATAATTGAATGGGGGTATTGGGTTTCCCGACTTGAATGCAGGGCATGCTCTGGCTTCCTTTAAACTGTCAGGAAATATACCTATTGTTACTGATTCATTCATTAGCTTACTGAGTGGTATTGCAGTTTTATCGGATACTAATTTGTATATTTTTACTGGGATCGTATTCATATCAGAAACTTTATGTTTTAGATTTTTTATTGCTAGAGTGATATCGTATAGTAGGACTGAATCAAAGAAAAATTAGTTTAGATTTGGTTGTGGCATGTACAGTACAGTGAATGTCTGTAATTGGGGTCGAGGATGCAGTATTGGAACCGATATTTGCAAAGAAGTTGCTTAATAAATTGGCTGTCTTTGGGGTCACTGTAAGAATTTCCACCTTGTGTGAATGAGGACAAGGGATTTGTTTTAACCTTCTTTTTGTTAATTAACTCTTTCAGGGTGTGCCATAGCCTTTTAGTTGGATTTTTGTTCATCAATTTTTTGAACAATAATGATCTGCTTTTGCTTTTTTTAATGACTGCATTAAGTCTGTTACAGTAATTTTTGTATGTCTGTTCGGTAATAATATCAGGCTTCCATAATTTATAGCAAGTATGCTTGCGTTTAATACTCATAATGAGTACTGGTGTGATCCATTGGTTGTTGTATTTAGTTTAAATATTATTTTTAAGAGGAAAGTTTATGTTGAATATATCCATCACTGTGTTTAAGAATGCCTGAAATTTTGTTCTAATATCATGGTTACTTTCGGTTATTCTTGTCCAGTCAAAAGCTGTTATTTCTCTCAGGAACTTTAATTTGTTATTATAGCTGTAAGAGCTATAGTAAACTTTTATAGTTTCCTTTGCTAAGAAATGGGTGATTAGCATGTATGTAGGACAAAAGCCCCCTAGGACAAAAGCCCCTAGGAAATATAATAATAAGAATTTTTTAATCATTATTTTCATTCTTTATTATTTACAGTTTATGAACACTTCTCTGACATGTAAAATATTACATTTATTATATCATAAGACTGCAATAAGGAAGGCTTTATAAGTATTATACAGTAGCACACATTAACGCTAATATTTACACAACCATAAAAAATTACATTATAAAAGGATCATCATGCCTTATCTAGGCAAAGTCAGCTTTATAAGTATTATACAGTAGCGCACATTAACACTTGCATTATAAATTTATAGCTCACTATTTTACAGGAACACAAAATTATTTACACAACTATAAAAATGAACATTATAAAAGGAACATTATACCATATCTAGGGAAAATCAAACAAATAAAGCACAATATTAAAAAGTTCAGTAAGTGCTAAGGTTCGTTTAAAGTTCATCTTACTTCCACCTAATGCTGTGACCTACACCATTCAGAAATTCCTCCAAGGTCTTCTTCTCATTCACATAGTCCAGACATAGGTTCTTCAAACGGTGTTGATGCTCCTTTGTGGCACATTCCTAACCTAACCTAACCATTCAGGTAGACAAAACAGTGATCAACTAGAGTGAATCAACATAGACAAAGATTATAATATTTGTTTAGGATTACTTCATAGCACACGAAAAATAATATAAAAAATGGACGCTTTTGTCCTACTTTGCACTTTAACTGAGGGTTTTTTGTCCTATTTTGCACTTTAACTGAGGGGCTTTTGTACTACTTTGCACTTTAACTGAGGGGCTTTTGTCCAGGGGCTTTTGTCCTAGGGGGCTTTTGTCCGGACCCCGATTGGCATAGTGTATGTAGGCAAGCGATCCGTGATATTTAATATAATTATACCCGAAATGCAGCCAAGCGGGGATCGCACCCAGATCTGATCGAGCAGAGTCGAATTTCCTATGTCATTGTGAAGCGTAGTTGGCTTTGTAATAGCTAATTTAAAAACCATTTGCAATCATGATGTTGTGAAGAAAGCTTGAATGTTCTTTTGTGAGAGCAATATTTAAATCTCCTGCAATAACCCGATTGTTACCAATATAATTGGAGGTTAGAATTCTGTAGACATTTGTAATACAACTTGGTACGTTACCAGTTGGTGGTCTGTAAATGCCTAAAATTGAATACCGAGTGTTATGAACAAATATTTCAATTGCAATGTTTCTGAGGTATTGTTTATATTTTTTGATCTTCGATACTTTTACTCTTGTAGTTTGAGTCTTCAAATCTACTTACACCTTTTATCCTATTGTTAGCCCCACATACATGGTAGCTTGTGTACCCTGGAATATTAAAAAAAAATCTTATTATTTTTATTGGATCACCTGAAGATCAGGGCCCCAGCCTTCTTTAGTTAGCCTTATAAGGCTAACTAACGAAAATATCTCGACCTAACCTAACCAATCGTTAGGCCAACTGTACGCCCTTGACGACTGGTTAAGTTAGGTCGTTATATTTTCGTTAGTTAGCCTTATAAAGCTAACTAAAGAAGGCTGGGGGGCCTTGATCTTCAGGTGATCCTTTTCATTTAACCAGGTTTCAGTTAATATAACGCACGTAAATTTATATTGTAATAATTTTAGGTTAGCTATCAATTCGACAAAGTGGTTTGGGAGACTGCGAATGTTTAAGTTTAGGAAAGACACGTTGACATTGTTGTATTTCTTGTTTAAGAAGTTGTCTATTGAAATGCAATCGGAGTTAACTACGTTTGCAGATTCATTAATTTTCTTTACAGTATTGGGAGTACTTAAAGTTTTGATCATGATGTGAAGATTAGGGCAATACCGTAATAGAAATAATAACAGTTAAGAAAACTAATATAGAGCACATATACAAACATATATATACATACACACACACATATATATATATATATATATATATATATATATATATATATATATTATTATATATATATATACACACAACAGTATATGTAAGAAAAAGTATGCAAGTATGCAAGAACGCAAGTATGCAAGAACGTAGGTAAGAACGTAATATTATACATGTATGTACAGTGAGATTGTACAGTTGGAAGTTAGAAGATGATAGAATTATAAAAACTTTTAATTAAAAATTAAATTAACAATTAAAAATTATATCATTATAAAATCTTAAAATTAACGTCTACAGAATCGAAGGATTATGAGAATAGCAAGACTATGAGATTATAAGGATTATAAAATTATAAGTTCGAAAATTATAGAATTATAAAAAGTTAAAATTAAAAATTAATTTAAAAATTATATCATTATAAATCTTAAAATTAACAGTTACAGAATTTGAAGGATTATGATGAGAATAGCAAAATTATAAGATTATAATGATTATACAATTATAAAATTTCAAGACAGTACATATAACTTCATGAAATTGTTTTTAATTAGTATTATATATAAGTAACGATACATAATGATAGGTTATGTAGTGATAGGTTTGCTTAACATACGGGTTATGCTAAAGGCAATTTTATTTGTAGATGGCGCCGAAAATTGTCGAAATCATATTGAGTATGAATGGACACTCTTTGTCCTTCCTGGCACTTACGAGCATATATTATACTGTCCCGTATATTATAACAGAAAGAAATTATTTTTCTTTTTTAATTTTCAATAGTTTTCTGAAAAAAAATTCTGTATTTACAGAGTGATTCATTAATATATATGTATATTAAGTTTGATATTTATAACTGCACTTCTTATTTCTGATTTTCACAGCCAGTCCATTATTATTTTTCCCGATTCGATGTGCCTCCCTAATGACATTTTCAGGAATGTTCATACGGAGTTTTTCTTTGATGGTGTTTCTGAAAATTTCAGTGGAGTTTTTACTTGGGGGGCCTTGAAGGATCCATTGACAAAGCATAGGTCTTTGTGAGGATCCCGTTTGAGTTTCCTATTTAACCTTTTATTTCTAATGTTTGGTTTTATAGTCGATCTTCCATAGTGGATACTCTCTCATTAAGAGCGTTTATACACTGTTTTAATCCTTTGTTTTCTTCTTCTAATTTGTTTATTCTCTCATCCTTTTCTGTCAAATAGCTTAGTATAAAAGATAGGTACGAATCCATATATAAAGCTAATTGTTTATTATCACTGTTAAACGCCTGCCATCCTCGCCTTTTATTCGCTTTGAATTCCTCGATCAGTTGACGGAGGGAGATCTCTCCGGAGGCGATGGAAGCAGCGCTAATGAAAGCGTATATAACAAAATCATATAAATAACCAATGAAATTCATTAATTTAGGACGGAAAAATTAAATGGAACTGCTAAGATAAATGTTATTTATAATAAGTTATATAGCGTTTATCTTTTACATTTTTACACGTAAAACGTTATTATCTAAATACATTCATCTTCTCTTAAACGAAATATGTGTGTGGCGTCTGAACATATTTAATCAATATATTTCATACGAAAAATAATAAAATCACGCGTTTTACTTCGTTTTAGGATATAAAAACATTCATTTTGAAAATCTCCACAATACTTTTGAAACAGAGGTTTTAGGTGCAATAACGAAATTTTTCTCTTTTCCAGTTTTTCCAACTTATTATACACACACACACACACACAATTCGAGTGTGTGTGTGTGTGTGTGTGTGTGTGTGTGTGTGTGTGTGTGTGTGTGTGTGGATGTAAGACACCGTTCATAATATTAGTGAAATACTTGTATAGTATATCATATTCTAACATGCAATTAGAAGAACGCCATTTTGTATTTAATTAAAACTCTTAAAAAGAAAAATAATTGATCCACTTTTAATAACAGTAAATTTATGAGCATTTAAATACTGGACTCTAATTAACAAATTTAAAACAAGATATATATATATATATATATATACACACACACACACACACACACACGTTGGTTATTCATAATGAAAAGGTGGTACAGGTGAAGCAATCTACGCATATTAAAACCATCACTCATCTCGCGTTTATCGTTGTCTAAAAAAACATTTATGGAAGTTGGTCGTTTTCCAACTGGATTTTAATTAACGTTTTTGTTGGGGGTTCTTCGATAGAACCGACCCGAAACGGACCTTAATTCCTCCCTTCCCCGTGAATTATAAATGAATAATAAAATGCGTTTTATTTTTATTATAGTTTTAAGATCAATCAGATATCCGTTGTTCGGCGTTGCAAATGGATTCTTTGATCTCGCTATCCAGACGCTATCTGAATTTGAAGAAACATTACGCAAGCGCATTAAGATCTTTATATTTATTAAAATGTAGGTTAGAATAACAGGGATAAGCTGTTGGGTAGTTTTGTTTTAAAAAATTTTTTTTTATATGTTTGTGAAAAAATTTTGAACTTATTTATTGGAGGTAGGTAAATTGTGTATCTGCTTTAATTTAATTACTGAAGCGACTTTGTTTTCTAAGTAAATTATTTCATAACTAAAATCCGAGTGACTTTCAATCGAATAGTTACATACGCGATTTGAATAATTGGTGAGTGATTAATAACTGATTAATAATTAATTAAAAATGTTTAATAATTATTTAATTTGGGTATATAGTACGTACTTGAAGCAGATGTTAAAAAGCTCCCTAGGTCGTGCCCGCCTATGCAATTCCTTTTGTGGTCATAACAGTAAATTACACGCAGG
>JAJOZX010001354.1:52500-57500 GCA_023014485.1 Bathynomus jamesi | reverse complement strand
AATAATAATAGTAATTTATATAATATTAATAAATAATCATAATTTACTTTTACATAAAATATTATGACTGCATAAGAGATATTATAGATTTTAGTTCAATTACAGCGTGTCATAATATGTAAATAACGTTTCGGATATTGTGAATATTATGATCGAGTAAATAATTGATTAGAATTTTGACAAAGGAGAAAAATGAAGATTGTCTACGACAAATTCTTACCCGCCCAAAAAAGTCTTTATTTACCTTAAACCAAAATTTTCTCGCGATTTTACACTAACAAAATATTAGTGCTAAAAATGTTTACGCTTAATTTTGTTAAAATTCAACTAAATAATTGATGTTAGTCGAAAATTATATTTTAGATTAAACGTTTACGAGAGTTTACGGTATTTACTTCCAAAGAAGTAACAATTTTGAAATTTCTCGCGTAAAGTCAATTCGGAGGAAATGTCATCTTATATTTGTTTAACATAAACCAATTTATTTTAAAGTAACAGCCTTTAATTAGTTAAATTTGAACAAAACAAATAATTTTGAGTGCAGTTGTACTTCGCGAAAATCCAAACATGGTTTACGTTTAAATTAAAATAAAGACATTTTTGGGTGTTGGGGTCTTTTCCTCACTACGATAATTTCGTTTCATTGCTCTGAACTTTGCCAAATGGTACTTTATTTCATTTTTTACTCGGACGTGATTTTGAAATGGGTCGTACGATTATGTCAAGAAACGTTCACGAAAGATCGATAGGGCTCAGTGTCGAGTTTTATAAAATAGTGTTTTATGAAATTAACATTATGATAATGATTTCGTAATAAAAATTAACTTCGAATCACCCGAACATCAGGGCCCCCAGCCTTCTTTAGTTAGCCTCATAAGGCTAACTAACGAAAATATAACGACCTAACCTAACCAATCGTTAGGTCAACTGTACGCCCTTGACGATTGATTAGGTTAGGTCGTTATATTTTCGTTAGTTAGACTTATAAAGCTAACTAAAGAAGGCTGGGGGCCCTGATCTTCGGGTGATCCTTAACTTCAATTGTTAATTTTAAGACGAAAACATAAATTTCGATTGAAAAACTGAGGTCATGAAATGCATATTTGAAAGTTAATTCTAAAAGATTAAATGAAGGAGAGTTTATACACTGGAAACATAAATTAGAAAACATGTAATTACTGAAAACACACACACACACACACACACTATATATATATATATATATATATATATCGTCATTATATATTGTGTATATATATCGTCGCAGAACGGACACAAAACCTTATTAAATTTCACAAATAATGAAAAATATAGTGTAAAATGAATAAAAGTTTGTGTGGAAATGTTTCTTCATTCGAGATCTGAGCCAAACTTTAAAATAAAATCTAAATCTTAATAGAGAATATGTGAATACAATTTTAGAGCGATAAAACCGCGTAATTACAGGTAAGAATCAATTAGTATAAGTTTAAGTAAGTTATTAAATAATTATTTTTGCGGACGTTCGTAAGGAATATATAGAAGTATTTAATCATTTTTTACCTAATATGTTTCTCTTATCTTAATTGCTTATTAAATTATGAGATGGTGTTACTATTAAGTGCAAGATATATACACACATATATATATATATATACACACACACACACACATATATATATATATATATATATATATATATATAATATATATATATATATATAGGGTGAACCAAATGTAGGTGGACAGTAAATGATAACGTTTATTTTGAGAATATATATTTAATTTTTTTGTATACTATAATACAAAATAAAATTTAAATAAATTTAGTTATAATATTTAATATAATATAACACAAACACCATAGTTATAATGAACACCATAGTTATAATATAATATAACACAAACCGTATTCAACCTACTGTCCACCTACTTTTGGTTCACCGTGTATATATATATATATATATATATATATATATATACACACACACAGTATATATATATATATATATATATATATATATATATATATATAATATATATATATATATATATATAATATATAGCCGGTGGTTGGAATTTAGTGAGTAACACCGTTTTATCTGTATATAAGCGACACTGAGGTCGAGGGTTCGAATCCCTATGATGCTAGTAATAATAATAATACAGGAGTTAGCGCAATGTTCAGCATCAATTGGTCTTAGCGCTGTGCCTATTTATGCCATCCTGACTGATTTTAGAGAGAGAGAGAGAGAGAGAGAGAGAAGAGAGAGAGAGAGAGAGAGAGAGAGAGAGAGATTGCATGTTATGCAGATGTTTTAAAAAAAGATTGTCGAGATATAGTTTCTAAATTTAAAGAAATAATTGATTTGTAAAATACAATTAAAAACAGACTCATCTTTTTCCTTGAAAAATAAAACAAAAAACTATAATTATATTTTAATTAAAAAATATTTAAAAAACAATTTTTCAACTCTTTTTATTAAAATATATTTTGTTTAAGAACGGTTTAAATTAATTCGTATATTGATTATCATACTTATAAATACTTAAGAAAATATCCTGTCTTATAAATTATTCAGTTTAATACTAAATAAAGATATTTCTTTTTTTAAATAAATACTTCTTCTTTTTTTTTTTAAATTTGCATTTCAAATTTATGGCACACGTAAAAAAGATTATATAAAGAGAGAGGTCGATTTTATAATATGGATACTTCGATTATATTAATTTTTTTTTCTTATTTTTGTTATATTTACTATCCGCGTATCGTACAACCAAAATTGCTTAATCGTATTAGTTATGCTCGAACGTACGTCCGCGTGATTTGGTTGGAGAAATTAGGAGGACCACCTTCTAGATGAAAAATAAAGGACACATCAGCCCTACCATGTTATTAAATCAAGCCAAAAATACATAGAGAGCATTCATAGATCACCGATGTCGTGATTACGAACTGACCTATCACGGGGGACCTTACATTAGGTAATAAACCCCCCCACCCCGACCCCTCGGCTTCAGACGACGACGACGACAACAACAACAACAACAACACAACAACAACAACAACAAGCCCAGTGATCTTCCGAGTCTCACAAATGGCATTCATTGTAAACTCCGATCTATAAATTCCAGGCCAACTATTATCCGAGGTAATCTCAGATTATCGGAGATTATCTTTCTTAGAATCGTGGGTCCGTTTTCTCTATTACAATTATTAGCGCGTGTGGGAAATCAATAACTAGTCGTTTGGAGGGTTAATTATTTTATAGTTTGACTTTAGGGACTTCAGGAAACTTTAGTGACTTCGGAAACTTTATTGAGAGAGTTCAGCCAACAATGAGATAAATTAATGTTCACTAAACAGACCTTTCGGGTCAGAATACAGAAAAAAAAAATTGAAGATTCTTTGGGAAAATACTTTTCGTGGATAAATTATGATGCTTTCCATCCACTGTTACGGATAATTAAAAGTACCTCGTAATTACTTTCAAGTAAATTCGATGACCTATCATTATACGACTCGTATTTATTGGAATGGACGACGTATTGTGAATGAACAGTATTGCATATAATGTAATTACATGCACAATCACTCAATACAATTATTATAGAAGAGAATATAAACTCCGTGGTGGTATATTGTATGGAATGGAAGAAGAGATTCTTAATGTCTATATATATATATATATATATATACAGTGCCCGCGAAAAGTATCCGATCACCCTTGAAATTTGTATTTTTTACATAAAAAACAATGTTTAAATGTATACTAACCTTATATTAGTATTTTGTCATCTGTCCTTTGGTTTGGATGACTTGTTCTAGACGTTTTGGCATGGATTTAATCAAGTTTTGACAAACTTCCACTGATATTTCCTTGCACCATACCTTTTTGATGGCCTCTTGTAATTTTTCGACTGAGCCAGTGTCGTGGCATTCAACCTTATTTTTTATTATTAGCCACAGATTTTCTATCGGATTGAGATCTGGACTATTACCAGGCCAATCCAAAATATCAAATTTATTGTCAGTAATCCATTTTGTCACTATTTTGGCCCTGTGACATGGTGCACCATCATGCATGTATGTTTTTGTCCTTTGGATTGCCATTGCCATTGGAAGTTTATCCTGTAGCATTGCTAAATACCGTGCACCATTCATAGTTGTGTTCTTCGGAAGAAAATATAAGTTTCCACGCCCATAGTAACCGAAACAACCCCAAACCATCACACTTGGAGGGTGTTTCATTGTCTTTAGGGTGTATTTAGGGTCCATCCTATTTGAGCCAATAGGCCGGCGAACCTTTTTTGGACAACTTCTGAATGTCAAAAATGTCGAGTCATCGCTAAATAAAACCTTCTTCCAGTCATCAACAGTCCAATGAATGTATTTTTTACAAAATGCGACACGTTTTTTACGCATTTTTTCATTAATGAACGGTTTCTTAGCAGCATGGCGAGATGGTAATCCGAGTTCTTTTTGGAGCCGCTCCTGGATAGTTCGTTCAGAAACACCAGATAACAAATTATTCATATTAAATTTTATTTCTTTCGCAGTTATTGTTGGGTTTTTCAATACTAAACGTTTCATAAGTTTGTCTGTTCGCGAATTTGTTTTTCTCGGTCTGCCAGCTAGTTTTTTTAGGACTGGCGTGTTAGGCCACCATTGTTCTTAGCCCGTGAAACCATACATAAATTAACGGTACTTTGGGATATGTTTAATTCCTTAGCTATCTGTCTCTGTGATTTCCCACATGCATGCAAAGCAACAATAGCACCTCGACAATCACTCTTAAGTTGTTTTTAGCACACATTATATATAAATTTTATTTACACCACTTTCTGTAAAAAAAAAAAATATCAAGAAATTTACACAAACAGTGAAATCTGACAAATTTGAGACACAGCCACCCGCAACGAAGGCTACCAGAACACTAATTTGAGAATGCGTTGGATAGCTCTCATATCAGCGAGCAACCTCAAAGTTACCAGATGTCGCTAGAACAAATAGAAAGTGA
>JAJOZX010001354.1:10000-47500 GCA_023014485.1 Bathynomus jamesi | reverse complement strand
GTATTCAACAAACGCAATACTCTCTTCTTATTTGTGAATCATAAAAAATTGATGTATATTTAAACGACGGTGCTTCTAATTGTACCATCCAGTGATATGCCATATATATATGAGATAGATGTGATATGCCATACTTTTGTCGCTTAGCCACTTCTTCCTATGAGGGCTTCATATAATATAATTTTAAATCTACAACGGACTGTATGGTTCAGATGACCTTTCCACCATATATGGTCTATTAAGGTTGAGTGCTCTATAGGAGTCGTAACACGTGTAGCTCGCGTAATGGCTGGGTAGAAGCCATATGTTACCATTCTGTTTACGAGTTCTTTAGGGTCTCTGTGTTTACTACATTTAAAGAAATGGGAATTGAAGTCGCCAAGGAAGATTGTTTTATGCTGTTTTATATTATTATGATTTGAAATAAAGACAATATTCCCCAGGAAATGGATAAAAACCTCCATTAGTGTCTTCCAGGGTTATATTTACGGTGCATGTTCCAATAGAGTCGGACATTAATGTAAGTTCATTGATTTCTGTACATGGAATGGTTTTATGTATGTAAGTTGAAACCCCTCCTTTTCTGCCGTCACGATATGTTTGAAAACATTTCTACCCATCTAAAGGGTATAAGCGTTTAGTTGTTTATTTTATGTATGTTTCCGTGAGGACTATGATACAGAATTATGTTCCAATTAATTGTAATGAATTTTGTAGCTTTTCAAATTGGCAGGTATGCTTCTTATGTTCAGAAATAGTATCATAAATTTATTATTGAAATTTATATGGTCGGAACTTATGTCATTTATATAAAAATAAACACTCTCGGAGACAATATGTGACAGATTAAAAAAATCATCATCGCCTTCGTGTTTATCTCGTAATAGTTCTAAAAGGCTTGGAAGGTGTTTCAGGGAAGTATAAAACATAATTAGGAATTTGACGATGAAGAGAAAACAATAAAACTTTAAGGAATCTGGAAGGAAAGGAAAATTAGGGCAGGATGTTGTTACAAATGAAATATACAGTAAGGCATTTTTCTATTTGTGAATCATACATATATTGTTTGGGGTCTTCCGACGGTAGTATAAACAAATGAAAATGAGAGTATCATGAAAATAATAGTAGGCTAAGTAATAGCAACAATAATAATAATAATAATAGTGATAACTAATAAGAAATGATAGATGGTAATAATAATAATAATAATAATAATAATAATAAAATAGTAATGATAAATATAAGTAATAATGATAGTAAATGATAAAAATTGATACGTTATTAATAATGATGGTAAGCAACAAAATTGACAAGTTGCATCAGGCAGGCTTAGTTACAGTTTATGGTAGGTTTTGAGTAAATTACTGCGATGGCGGTGATTTGGATCAGATAGAAAACTAATAATTTATTAGCTCATGAGGCAAATTCAGTTACAGTTTATGGCGAATCAACTCTAAAATTTTAGTAAGTAGGATAGCAGCAAAGTAATGATAATAGTAATAAGTAGCAATTGCGTTTAAAGAAAAAATTATATGTATACTCGAACATCGATTGCGATGGAAATGATGTTAAATGAAAGGTAATGAAAGGGGTCGCTTTGCATTAAGAGGTTGAGTAATGCTCCGTTTAAGACCATTTACGGGTCATTAATGGACGAGGCGGAGAAATGAGATTCAGAGGCAGGGATTCTCTTACTTAAATTAGAGCAATTACTCCATTCTCTTTACACCGTTTGCATCTTATCATTCAGCGAGAGCTTTTATACGGGGATAAGGAGGAGTAGGACACGGTTCTATTCTCTCTCTTCTTAAATTCTTTTCTTTCTTAATTGTTACCCCGTCACACACACACACACGCGCGCACACACACGCACACACACACACACACACACGCGCACACACACACGCACACACACACGATGTTTGGATACCTTATGAAACCGCGACATTTTCACATTTTCAATCGTGGATGTCAACATTTAACCAAATCTAAATTTAAGTTAAATGAGCCTAAGCTAACCTTCAGTATATTCCTTTTTCATATTTAATGATATCCAATAAAAGAATAGTCCCTAAGTCTGAAAGTATGTTGATACCGTTAATGTCGCTACATGTACGTTCGTGTCGTGATAAGGTCGGCGGATATTCTAAAGATTGTCGCGATTTTGTAAGATAGCCAACAACAAAGACACACACATATGCGCATCTTCGCATAAACGAGGTACTGGCTTTTTGACCCCATATGTCTAAACGCTATTAACTAAAGCCAACTTAACCTAACCTAACGTTTGTGACATCGAACCAAGAAGAGGAAGAGTTTGATGAGGGTTTGGGGCGCATTTGAGGACTCGAGGGGTGGTTTCTCTTAAGTCATTAGATAGTGAAGTACTCGCTAATCTAGCCTAACCTAACCAAACCTTAATTAACCTAACCTAGCGTAACTTAACTTAAGCGGAACCATCACATCTTTTTACCGCTAAAATTTTTTCCAGATTTGTATATAAATTTGTTAATGTTCCGAGGTGCCAAAAGTGTTACCTCACAAAAAATATACTCCACTCTATCGGTGAATTATCACACACACGACCTCGCTTATGCCCAGTTGTCATGTGCTTGTACGTGAGCACACACACACACACACACACACACACACACAATATATATATATATATATATATATATATACAGGGTGGCGCAGAAGTCGCTACCTAAAAGAAAAAATATATATATTTTGTCAACGCTGAAAATTCCTATGGTGCGCGACTTTTGCGTCACCTTTGTATATCGTCTTTTACGAGTCCATAAATTAATAAAGGAAAGTAGTTCACAGTAAAATATATGATTCAGAAATAATGACTTAAACTATATTTTCAACTTGAGAATAAATATATAAAATCCCCAAACAATTTTTGATTTTCATTTCACATTTTTCCCGTTTCGACAATCGTCCATTTTTCATTATGATTCGTCAGTTTTATATACATTAAAAGTTGTTTTTGAGTTTCAGTCATTTATTCCTATTGTTTTGACTGGAAAATATGGTGGTGTTAATATGTCACAGGTATACGATGAAATTATTTTAAGCATTTTCAATTCAAATTTGATGCCCAATATAGGAAGGCGGTTAAAAAACTAATGTTTTTGCATACCTCGTTCTTCCTTCAAGATTGCGGTGGCCACACCAATGCAAAAAAAAAAAGAAAAAAAAGTCAAAATTAACCTTCATGCAATATTGTGTGCCAGGGTCATTCCACGGAGTGTTGCGATCGTCACGCCGAGAAAGAATATATTTTAGAACAAATGACACCAAAATGTACCTGAGAGCGTACTTCACAATGCCTCGTAACAGTTTTGTTCTATCTCCAATACTTGTACTTTTTTAGTTGAATGTATACCAAACAATTGTCCCAAATGTTGCGACCGTCATCGTGGAATGATCCAAGTTCTAATATACATGGTTGAATATCTGACAGATGGTTGAATCAACTCCATACGCAGTGATTCCACTATAACTATGATTATTTTTCTGGTAACAAATTTAAGTGGTTGAATTAACTCGTTAGGTTGGCAAATAATTTTCCGCAACCGATTATTTCTCGGTGGTCATCTTTCACCGAATATGAAGAATTTGTTTTTAAAAATCCTTTTAGTTCAGTAAATTTTTTCCTTAATGAATTTCGTAATTGCTCGCTTGATTTCATGGTTTTGGGACTATTCATTACTCTTGTACGCTTTCAGATTAAATGACTTTCAACTCTGACACCTTTTTCACGACTAAGAAGGTGCGTGAGAGACATTTGTGAAGTAGGAGAAGTTCATTTTTTATATCTCGGAACTGAAATGAGTTTATATCACAAAAATATTTGAAAAGAGACTTTTAACTCAGTTTATTTACTCCAGTAAGATATGCAGTTAGGAAAAGACTGCTTTCGATGGTCGTATGGATGACGACAAAACATTTGATCCCAATTCTTTCGAGTGTTTGTATATGAGTAGTGCAGCGGGAGAAGGGGATAAGCGACAAAATCGGCGAAATGCGTTTTCCGTTTGAGAAGACAGCTTCTTCTTCCCTCCATTACCTCCAATTGGCAGATATCACATTTTGCGACTAAAAACAGTGTTTGCAGTCACAAAATGGGCTATCTGACAATTGGAGGTGATAGAAGGAAGAATAAGCTGTCTTTTCAAACAGAAAACGCATTTCGCCGATTTTGTCGCTTATCCCCTTCTCCCACTGCACTACTCGTATAATAATAAAAGTTGTTCGAAGATAATTAATTAATTATAACCAGTTAGTAGACTAGAAACTGGTACAGTGCTTAGTCCAGACGAATGCGAACCATCGCGCTATAATTCCTGGATTATTATTAAATGTCACGTCGGTAGTCAAACCCCCGACCTCAATGTTTTCGCTTCGAAGATATTTCTTCGTTTTAAGGGTAACTAATGAAAATTTGGTAGTCTTTACGAGGGGTAAGGAACCGCGAGACGAAATTAGAACTTCCCTCTCTAGCCGCCATTACGTAAAGATTTAATCTGAATTTTCATTTTACTTCGAGCATAATACACCAATTTATTAAAAATCGAAATAGTTGCAAATAGGGAAACAACACGCATAAATTTATAGATAACCGACGGTGAACGTGGAATACGGACACATAATGAACCTAAAAAATAATTAGCGTCAAATCTAAAGAAGGATCAAAACGAAGGACTGACTAATCAAAATTTTAAAAATAATAATAATAATAATAATAATAATAAAGTCATTCATTAATTTTCTTCCAGTCTTCAAGTTTGTTTCAATTTCACACAAACAAACTCTAATTCAAAAATTTTCCAAATATACAATTTCATGCCTTGAGGACTTCAGCTGGCTATATATATATATATATGTATATATAATCTTTTTTTCGATTACCACTAGGCGTAACCCAGTCAAGCGAGGTTAAAGGATTCCTTTTATGTTCGTAATTTTTTTTTTTTTTCTTTGCCCATATATGGGCACACGAAAAGAATATACAATAAAATGTATGCGTTTATAAGCCAAAAAGATTTATATATATAGACTTTTTTAAAATTTAATATTATCGTATCCTGTACGTAAGTACTGTACTGAGGATGAAAAATAAAATCCTTTTTGAGCCATTCTGAGCTGTTATCATTAAAACAAGTTGGATAAAGAAATGATAGACAGTTATCCTGAATTAAGTATGTGTAAAGATGATATGGACATAAATATTTTTGTGTAGATGGTGATTATACAGTCATATATTTAATATGTCGCTTTTTTTAATTGATGTTTACATCATTACATTATCAATTAAACTTTATATATATATATATATATATATATATATATATATATATATATATATATATGATGCAATCCCACAAGAAAAAAGAAAAGTAATTCCAAGGCCTTTCGTGTATTCAGAAGTACACCTCGTCAGGGAATTCTCTGACGAGGTGTACTGTACTTCTGAGTACACGAAAAGCCTTGGAATCATTTTTCTTTTTCCTTGTGGATTGCATCATTCATTCATTTCACGTGTTTAATTGTGAAATTCATCATAATTTATATATATATATATATTTATATATATGTGTGTGTGTGTGTGTGTGTGTGTGTGTGTGTATGCGCCTCGGTGGTGTAGTGGTTAGCGTCGCTGACTACGAATCCACCGGCCCCGGGATCGAGACCCGGTGACGGCAGCCGGCGCGCAGCAAAACCCAGCTGTTCATCCTTTCACACAATAAAGAAAGTGGTTGGTCGATAAATGGGTACCCTGGGTGGCCTGGTTCGAATTCCACGTTAAACTGTAGGTCTAAGGTGGAGTGAAAAGCTTGACCTTCGTCAGAATGAACAATTCGGGCGGAAGCTAATCAAAGGTTACCAACGGTGTGTGTGTGTGTGTGTGTGTGTGTGTGTATATATATATATATATATATATATATATATATATCACACACACAAAAGGTGTCCATAAAGTCGAGCATCATAGGCGAAGTTTATTAGCCTACAATTTATTTCTGTGATGCAAACTTTATGGAGATCCTGTATAATCCGAAAAGAGTGTAATTAATTTAATTAATTGAAACGTTGGTTTGCTTCCACCCGTGCAAAATGAGGCTTCTTGTTCCATTTTAGACCTACAGCCTGACGTGGATCTGAACCGACCCACCGAGGAAATCGGAAATTACAGAATCCTTGCCTGAAGCTCAATCTCGATCTTACGTCCTCCTCCCGATCAATAGTAGTCCATGTGTCTTATATATTATATAGTATATACCATTGCAACCTCTGTGTGTGTGTGTGTGTGTGTGTGTGTGTGTGTGTGTGTGTGTGTGTTCAGTTTCGTTCGTAACACGGTGTTAGATATGATATGAATTTTAAAAAGATTTATAGAGCGGAGGAGTTTGAAGTTAATTTGGTGTCAGCTCTACTTAATATATGAAAGCCCTTTTTCTCTCCTTAGTTAATAGTTTATCAAAAGATATTCCGATACAAAGTAAATGAATATTCACACAGCTTTAATTTATTGGGGGTTTGTCACACACACACACACACACACACACACACACACTTGGTTTTACTATACTTGGGAGGTAACTTTACTTAACCTAGGTGCGGCTAATAGCTCACTAGGGAACAACGTTTTTGTTTCTTGAAAACTATTTGGTGTTTCTTATAGAACTTTTGATGCTGATTCCAAATGTGGTTTCAGAATTTTTCTATCACCCATAGTTTTCGAGAAAATAATATTTCCATTTACTCAGAGTTTTCCCAAAATATTAGTTAAAATTAAGTGTACTAATTTAATTTTACTTTCTTTTTTTTCCAGGTTAACTATATTTAATAGTATTTTTTGCATTAAAAAAATATAGCTATTTAAACAAAGATTTTTAATAAAAAGAAAATTTTTTTTCAAGTTTTGCTCAAATTTTAAAATTTTTCATAATAGAAAAAATTGGTTTTTCATTCCAAAAAGTTTTCCGTGATTTCAATAATTTTCCGCCAGCATGAATCGAAACTGTATTAATCCCAGAGATACATTTTGCTACGTATGTGGAGAACTGACCATAATGGCACAGAGGAAGACGATGACCCCACTCGTGAAGAAGGCTTACGAACTTTATTTTGGATGTAAGGTAGGCGACCAAGACAAATCCTGGGCACCTCATATCTCATGCATTTCCTGTGCCGTCACTCTTAGGGGTTGGATTAAAGGTACCCGCAAATCTATGCCATTTGCCATACCAATGATTTGGAGAGCCCAAGGATCACCTAACGGATTGCTATTTTTGTTGACTACGTTTCAGGATTCTCTGCCAAAAATAAACATAAAATTCAATACCCAAATCTTGCATCTCGCCATGAGACCAGTACTACATGACGATGATAACCCAATTCCAACTCCCCCAAAGTCATGGACACTGGATGAAGAGTCTGAAGTTGAACCAATGGAAATTGATGACACTAAAGATACAGACTTTCAGCAACCTGAATCAAATAAACCACGTATGATAACGCAGGTTATACTGAATGATCTCGTGAGAGATTTGGACCTTCCGAAAAAGAAAGCGGAATTATTGGGCTCCAGGTTACGTGAATGGAATTTGCTGGCAAAAGATACAAGCATATCGGCGTTCCGCACTCGCCAAAAAGATCTGATGCAGTATTTCTCCTCGTCAGGTGGTTTATGCTACTGTAATAATGTAAATGGCTGCTGTTAGCTCTCGGTCATGAGCACACAAATCTGAAGATTGGCGTTTATTTATTGACTCTTCGAAGCTAAGCCTCAAGGTTGTACTACTTCACAATGGAAATAAATACCCTTCTATTCCTGTAGGGCACGCTGTCCACATGAAGGAATCTTACGAAATATGAAACTCATCCTTCAGCAGATTAATTATGACCAGTTTCGTTGGTATATATGTGGGGATTTAAAAGTCGTCGCGCTTCTTCTGGGAATGCAGCTCGGTTATACGAAGTTCTGCTGCTTCCTTTGTGAATGGAACAGCAGAGCCAGAGATTCGCATTATTTTGTAAAGGATTGGCCACTTCGTCAAAATGTATCCCAGACTGAAGAATGTGTCTCATGAACCCTTATGTTGACCCAAGAAATATACTTACCGCCACTTCACATCAAACTTGGCATCATGAAAAATTTTGTCAAAGCAATGAACAAGGAAGATGAGGCATTCAAATATTTGAAGAAAACGTTTTCACGACTTAGCGATGCAAAGATAAAAGAAGGGATCTTTGTTGGTCCCCAAATCAGAGAGCTCATGAAAGATCAAAAGTTTGATGATGCCTTGAGAGGTAAAGAAAAAGTGGCATGGGAGGCCATGAAGAATGTTGTCACAAATTTTCTAGGGAACATCAAAGCCTCTAACTATGAAAAAATAGTGCAGGACATGATTGAAGCATATAGGTTATTGGGATGTAATATGTCACTAAAAATCCATTTCTTGCACTCCCATTTAGATTTCTTCCCTGAAAACCTCGGCGACGTAAGCGTGAGCATGGGAGAAAGGTTCCACCAAGATATAGCTACTATGGAGAAACGCTACCAAGGGAAGTGGGATCCGGCAATGTTAGCTGATTACTGCTGGACATCGATGCGAGAAGCCTAATGAAAACTACAAGAGAAAATCAGTGACAAAGAAGTTTTAAGAAGAATATTTTAAATGCCAATCTGCCACTAATATAATTTTTATGAAGTATTTTTACTAACTTCTATACACTTTTTGAATAAATATTAAAATACAAATTTCTCAGTAACCTTGGGTGATAGAGAAATTCTACGGCTATATTCGGAATCAGCGGAAAAAAACTATGAGACCGACCTGTTCACGTCCAAGGAACAAAAAAAAAGTTAAAATTTGTTCCCCAGTGATAGGTTTTGAGATATTGAAATGTTTGAAATGGTAAAGTACCTCACAAGTCACAACTACCCAACTAGAACACCATTACATTAGTGGAATAGCGGAATTATTTGCTTCATTAATTTTTAATACTCCAAAAGACTGGTATGCTCGAAACATAAAACGTGGTACTCTTAAGTACAGTATAGTAAAACGAACGCGTACACACATATCCACACGCACATATTCTTATACATACATATTTTTATGTAAATAATAATAATGAGTGAAGAGGGTCAGAAACTGGCATCGCGCTTAGAGCCACATTAATGCCGAATATTGCGCTAACTCCTGTTGTTATTATTATTATTATCAGCAGCATTCATCGGAGTCGAATCCCCGATGTCAGTGTCTTCACTTCGCTTATGGGGGAACGATATTACCTACTAAACTACAGGAGCTGGGGGGGGGGGGGTATACATAACTCTATATAACTTAGAATAAAATATGTTATTGTATGAGGAAATCTTAATTTTATATATTTGTTTAGGTGCAAACGTCACCATAGTATTACCGCGTCCTGTACAGTTTCGGAAAAAAATTCACCTAAAAACATAACACGTCTAAAAATCATTAAAATTACTAATTGGTAATAATATGTTTTTGTTGGTTATTTAACTTCTTTTAGTGACAATAATAAACTTTCATAAGCGAAACCCTTTACGGATTAGTAAATGTTTAGGCTTTATACAATTTTTATTTTTATGCGAATTTTTTTCCGTGATTGTACCTTTCCTGATGGGGGTAAAAAGTTGGATTTCGAGAGGGAATGACCGATTTGTTCCTAACATTGAGCCGTGATGACAAATTGGCACTGGAAAAATCGAAACATAGTTAGGATCGGATATAATAAAACTAAACCACGCATGCGCAGATCCTAGTTTGGATTTAAAGATGTAATAATAATTTTATGGACAGGAAATATTATCCACAACAATTAACCCAATTTGACCCGACCTAACTTAACCTAACCTATAAATAAGCTAATCTAACCCAAAGAATAGATGTTGATAAAACGTTCACGTAACACTCCCCTTCTTTCCGTGTAAAAAGGAGGTTTACACAAAATAAAAGTTTATGTTTTATAGCGTTAAGTAGGCGTGGTCACGACTATAGATAGACCTTGGAGGCGCAAAGAAATTGATAGTGAAAGTGAACAATGAAGATGATTTTAATGCTGGCACCATCAGGATTAAAAAGACAGCGCCCCAAGATCAATGCATGGTAACACCATTTCCCTACGAGCGAAGTAAAGACATTGAGGTCGGGGGTTCGATTCTCGACTACCTGGTAAATAATAATCTAAGTTAGCGCAATGAACCGCATTCTTATGGCCTGAACGCTGTCACTTTGTGGGTTTTCTCACTCATTCTTATGTTACGATTGTCATAATTAAAATGATAACGGCACAATTTGGAGGGGGTTTATTTTATTTAGCAAAGCAAACATCACGTTAAGCGTTTTAATTTGTTTAACTCCACTGCAGATATTCAAAGTTCAATATTATATATATATATATATATATATATATATATATATATATATATATATATAATATATATATATATATATATATATATATATATATATATATATATATATATATATATACATATATAGATATAGAGTATATATATTATATTATATATAGAGATATAGAGTATAATATATTATATTATATATATAGATATAGAGTATATATATTATATTTTATATATAGATGTAGAGTATATATATTATATTATATATATAGATAGAGTATACATATTATATTATATATATACTGTATTATATATATATATATATATATATATATATATATATATATATATATATATATATATATATATATATATATATATATATAATTTGGAGAAAAATCAGCGATGCAAAAGAGGTGGAGGCCTTGCAGAGGGACACGAACAAAATATACAAATGGTCAGAAGACAACAACATGACATTTAACATAGAGAAATTTCAGCTCTTGAGATATGGTAGAAAAGAGGAACTTAAACAGATTGCATATTATGCTCCAGATAGACAGGAAATTCAGAGAAGCACGAAAACGATCGATTTGGGGTAATAATGACCGATGATGCGAAATTCAAAACACAAAATCAGATAGCAATAAACAAAGTAAAAAAGTCGCGGGACAGGTACTAAGAACATTCAAAGAAGGGACAAGACAGTAATGATTCCCCTGCTGAAAACACTGATCTTACCAAACCTTGAATGCTGCTCTCTTGACGTCCCCATATAAAAAGGAAGAAACTAATAAACTAGAAGAAACTCAGAGATATTTCACAGCTAAGCTTGGTGGTTGCAAAGAACTCAACTACTGGAAAGACTACGTAATCTAAATCTGTACTTCCTGGAAAGAAGAAGTTGAAGTCTTCAAAAGCACTAGATGCCTGGTTCAGGACGGTACCAGATGAGCTGGCTGTATCTGGCTATGTGCGGTGGAAAGCGCGAGAGAGCAACTCGCTCCTCCACCAAGTCAGGCCTAGAAACGGGGTCACCAGCTTGACCTTTGTATGAAGAAAGACTAGCACACGGAACTTCACTGAGGTTAATGAGGTGTATATATATATATATATATATAATGAATTTCACAATTAAATGTATAAAATAAATGATGTACGTACGTGTTTGTGAAATTTATCCCATATAATGGAGCCTAAGCGTGTCCTCTAGAGAAATCGCTGTTTTCCTTATGGTGTACATCATATATATATATATATATATATATATATATATACATATATACACACGAAATGTTTGCGAAGGTTCCGAAATATACTTTGATTTTTTTTGCGTTCGCGAAAACTGGAAGTGAAGTGAGGTATAAGAAACCGCACAAATTGCAACTCTCACCGCGAGAGTAACCGCAAACGATGTGATGTTCACCGCAAATGATACGCGAGTTACCGCATAATTATTCAAGGTACTAGCGAAGATTCGATGATGATTGCAGTATTGCAAGTAACACGTGGTTAACTGCAAAATAAAACTCAGTAAATGGGCAATAATACTTAATTAAAAATAAATAAATCATTTAAAATAGTATTTTAAACTGAGTGTTACGCTAATATATTTTTAATTTTATGTGACAAAATGTATCATAAACATTCGAATACCTGATAATTATATTGTTAGTAATAATATATAGCGAGCATATATATATATATATATATATATATATATATATATACATTCAACTGCAAAGAACACGCAGTATAAATAACGTAAAGAACGACGCTTGTATAGGAGATATTCCGCGCAAGACGAGAAAGAAAGAACGGAACAAATGAAAAAATGAGGTAACCACCTGGGAATCGAACCCGGGATCTTCCGATTGCCGGTCAGACGCGATACCATTACACCATGGACCTCACTCTTCCAAACGCCGTAATACTTCTACATACTCGCAGAAACCAATGCCCCAAGGGGGCACCTCCCGCATGCCGTAACATTATATACATTCAACTGCAAAGAACACGCAGTATAAATAACGTAAAGAACGACGCTTGTATAGGAGATATTCCGCGCAAGACGAGAAAGAAAGAACGGAACAAATGAAAAAATGAGGTAACCACCTGGGAATCGAACCCGGGATCTTCCGATTGCCGGTCAGACGCGATACCATTACACCATGGACCTCACTCTTCCAAACGCCGTAATACTTCTACATACTCGCAGAAACCAATGCCCCAAGGGGGCACCTCCCGCATGCCGTAACATTATATACATTCAACTGCAAAGAACACGCAGTATAAATACGTAAAGAACGACGCTTGTATAGGAGATATTCCGCGCAAGACGAGAAAGAAAGAACGGAACAAATGAAAAAATGAGGTAACCACCTGGGAATCGAACCCGGGATCTTCCGATTGCCGGTCAGACGCGATACCATTACACCATGGACCTCACTCTTCCAAACGCCGTAATACTTCTACATACTCGCAGAAACCAATGCCCCAAGGGGGCACCTCCCGCATGCCGTAACATTATATACATTCAACTGCAAAGAACACGCAGTATAAATAACGTAAAGAACGACGCTTGTATAGGAGATATTCCGCGCAAGACGAGAAAGAAAGAACGGAACAAATGAAAAAATGAGGTAACCACCTGGGAATCGAACCCGGGATCTTCCGATTGCCGGTCAGACGCGATACCATTACACCATGGACCTCACTCTTCCAAACGCCGTAATACTTCTACATACTCGCAGAAACCAATGCCCCAAGGGGGCACCTCCCGCATGCCGTAACATTATATACATTCAACTGCAAAGAACACGCAGTATAAATAACGTAAAGAACGACGCTTGTATAGGAGATATTCCGCGCAAGACGAGAAAGAAAGAACGGAACAAATGAAAAAATGAGGTAACCACCTGGGAATCGAACCCGGGATCTTCCGATTGCCGGTCATTTTTTCATTTGTTCCGTTCTTTCTTTCTCGTCTTGCGCGGAATATCTCCTATACAAGCGTCGTTCTTTACGTTATTTATACTGCGTGTTCTTTGCAGTTGAATGTATATAATGTTACGGCATGCGGGAGGTGCCCCCTTGGGGCATTGGTTTCTGCGAGTATGTAGAAGTATTACGGCGTTTGGAAGAGTGAGGTCCATGGTGTAATGGTATCGCGTCTGACCGGCAATCGGAAGATCCCGGGTTCGATTCCCAGGTGGTTACCTCATTTTTTCATTTGTTCCGTTCTTTCTTTCTCGTCTTGCGCGGAATATCTCCTATACAAGCGTCGTTCTTTACGTTATTTATACTGCGTGTTCTTTGCAGTTGAATGTATATAATGTTACGGCATGCGGGAGGTGCCCCCTTGGGGCATTGGTTTCTGCGAGTATGTAGAAGTATTACGGCGTTTGGAAGAGTGAGGTCCATGGTGTAATGGTATCGCGTCTGACCGGCAATCGGAAGATCCCGGGTTCGATTCCCAGGTGGTTACCTCATTTTTTCATTTGTTCCGTTCTTTCTTTCTCGTCTTGCGCGGAATATCTCCTATACAAGCGTCGTTCTTTACGTTATTTATACTGCGTGTTCTTTGCAGTTGAATGTATATAATGTTACGGCATGCGGGAGGTGCCCCCTTGGGGCATTGGTTTCTGCGAGTATGTAGAAGTATTACGGCGTTTGGAAGAGTGAGGTCCATGGTGTAATGGTATCGCGTCTGACCGGCAATCGGAAGATCCCGGGTTCGATTCCCAGGTGGTTACCTCATTTTTTCATTTGTTCCGTTCTTTCTTTCTCGTCTTGCGGAATATCTCCTATACAAGCGTCGTTCTTTACGTTATTTATACTGCGTGTTCTTTGCAGTTGAATGTATATAATGTTACGGCATGCGGGAGGTGCCCCCTTGGGGCATTGGTTTCTGCGAGTATGTAGAAGTATTACGGCGTTTGGAAGAGTGAGGTCCATGGTGTAATGGTATCGCGTCTGACCGGCAATCGGAAGATCCCGGGTTCGATTCCCAGGTGGTTACCTCATTTTTTCATTTGTTCCGTTCTTTCTTTCTCGTCTTGCGCGGAATATCTCCTATACAAGCGTCGTTCTTTACGTTATTTATACTGCGTGTTCTTTGCAGTTGAATGTATATAATGTTACGGCATGCGGGAGGTGCCCCCTTGGGGCATTGGTTTCTGCGAGTATGTAGAAGTATTACGGCGTTTGGAAGAGTGAGGTCCATGGTGTAATGGTATCGCGTCTGACCGGCAATCGGAAGATCCCGGGTTCGATTCCCAGGTGGTTACCTCATTTTTTCATTTGTTCCGTTCTTTCTTTCTCGTCTTGCGCGGAATATCTCCTATACAAGCGTCGTTCTTTACGTATATATATATATATATATATATATATATATATATATATATATATATAAGGTATTTGGGGCGTATATTAAACAAAATATATAATTTTTTACTGGTAAAAATAAAAATTTTGTAAAGCCGAAATTTTTGTGTACATGTGGATATATATTTTTATACGCTTTTAAGTTTACAGAACAAACTAACCATGAAAAATTTTAATCTAATTATGCAATTCGCTTCGTTAATAAACTTCACAAAATTCGCTATAAATCTTTATTCCTATTTATAATTATAATGAAATATTATAATTTCTTTCTTATACATTACTATTCTCTCCTTTAATAAATTTCAATTATAGCAATACGCGTCCCAAATCTAAATATTCAACATTCAAAATTTGTCCAATTACTTTTTGGTAAATTTATAATTGCTCTCGCCCCACCCTTGTTTTTGTCATTTTTACCCAAGTCGGCGGTTAAGTTATAGCTAACTCGAACTTCCACAATTAGGAACAACACCCTCTACGTATAAATTATAATTTCAAAAGGTTTTTTTCAAGAAGTTTTGTCCCCTTCACATTTCAGAAAGACTCAAAAAATTTCGGAATGTATCATAGAAGGAATTTCTTTTTTCTCTTCCCTAATTTTATATATTCTACGTGTGCATATTTAATTCTTCACCGCGAAAACATGTTAGGTTTTTTTTTTGTATAATCTGTGGTTTATGCACAATTTTTTGGAAGAAAATTAATATTCAGTCGATATTCAGGGTTTCATTGGTGGTTCATTTTAGCAAAATTAAATTTACCGTTTTAAAAAATTTAGTTCTATATTGGAGGAAATTATTTATTTTGGGGAGAACGCATATGGTACCAGGTTGTATATATATATTTGGGGCACTCAATATATTTTGGCCCACCCTTTTTTCTTAGCTAAATAATAGGCCATAGGGCTGAAATGTCTTTTGGGCCGTAAGTTTGAACATTCTGCGCTTCACATAACTAGATTTTTCCAATTTGAACCTTCTCTCCTTGTATAAAACCGTTTTTAAACGCCCTTCTGTAAATTCGATGGTTAACGCAGTTTCGAAAATGGCGTCTGACAGTGATGTGCGTCGTAAACAGAGAGCTGTTATCGAGTTCTTAACCGCAGAGAAGGAAACAGCTGGAAATATTCACAAACGTCTACAAAACGTTTACGGAGATGCTGTTGTTGATCGAAGCACAGTTCAACGCTGGTCTAAACGTGTCAGATCATCGAGAGGGAAAACCAGCCTCGATGATGAGCCACGCAGGGGTCGCCCAGCATCGGCTGTGACATCTCACACTGTGCAACGTGCTAACAACATCATTCGATCAAATCGGCGTGTCACATACAAGGATCTATCACTGGAGCTAGGAATTAGTGAAGGAAGTGTGAATACAATAATTCAGCAACTGGGATACTCAAAAGTGTATTCACGGTTTGTTCCTCACGAACTGACTGAAGATCACAAAGCCCAAAGAAAAGAAATTGACAGAAGGGGATGACTTCCTTTCATGAATTGTGACTGGAGATGAGACTTGGGTACACCACTTTGAACCTGAAACAAAACGCCAATCCATGGAGTGGCATCACGCAGACTTCCCACGCAAGAAAAAGTTCAAAATGGCTACCTCTGCAGGAAAGGTTATGGCCACCATCTTCTGGGACATGAAAGGGATGATTCTGGTAGACATTAAGAAGAAAGGACAAACAATCAACTCAGAGGCATATATTGCTACCCTACAGAGACTCCAGAGACGTATATAGAGAGTTCGACCGGAGAGAAAACTGGAAGACGTCCTTCGTTTGCACGATAACGCAAGACCACACAACAGTTTGCAAACAAGAGAGGCCATCACAAAAATGCGTTTGATTGTGTTACCCCACCCTCCATACAGCCCGGATCTGGCACCTTCAGACTTCCATTTGTTTGGGCCAATGAAGGATGCTATTCGTGGAAGAACGTTTCAGAGTGACGATGAGGTTGTTGAGGAGGTTAAGAGGTGGCCCCAGCGGACCCCACGAACTTTTACTAGCAAGGAATAAAGACTTGTTTCGAGGTGGAGGAAAGCCGTAGAAAATGATGGAGACTGTGTGGAAAAATAAAAACTTGTAAAAAAGGTATGTAACTACTTGTGTACAAAATTTTGGGAACTTACAAGGAAATTACAAAGGCTAGAAAAATAATGGGAATCATCTGGAGGAGCTTCCGCAGCAGAAAAGCAAACATCATGCTCAAATTATGGAAGAGTCTACTCCTACCAATAATTGAGTATTGCTCAGTACTCACAAGTCCATACAGAAAAGGGAAGATTGCGAACATTGAAGCTATACAAAGGACTTTTACATCTAAGATAGAAGAAACGGAAGGTGAAGACTACTGGTCTCGACTACAATCCCTGGAACTTCTACTCTCTCGAAAGAAGGCGAGAACGATACACAATAATATACATATGGAAAATACTTGAGGGCTCTGTCCCTAACCTTAGAAATGAAATAGAAACAAACTGGAATGAGAGAAGAGGCAGATTTTGTACGGTCCCAGCTGCGGTGACAAAAGGGGCCATGAAAACGAGGATGGAAAATATCCTCAGAATACGAGGCCCAAAGCTTTTCAATGTCCTACCAAAAGAAGTGAGGAATCTCCAGCACACCGACCTGAATAACTTCAAGAACCAGTTGGACAGATTCCTCTGCAAAGTCCCTGACCAGCCATGCGTGGCTAGCTACGAGGGAAGGAGGAGATCAGACAGCAATTCCCTCCTTCACCAAATCCCGCAAATGAGGCGGGATGCTGCAGAGGGGTCGACTCGATCCTAAACCGTCGTTCAAACTCACTTAAAGTAACCTAAAGTAATATATATATATATATATGGTGGACCGGATGTCAGTTTTTCAACATCTGCGGATCTTTAAGTTCAATATCCGCGGATGCGGATGCGGATATTTAGTTAATCTATCAATATAATATAGAATTATGAATATATGACATAACTTTTCAAATTTCGTGATATTGCTATTATGGCAGGCAATGCATAAGAATTAAAATTAATATTAATGTTTTCATTATAAAAATAACTTTCTCAAGAGTTTCAGCCACAGAAAATTGAATGAAACAAGTTTCATTCAATTTTCTGTGTTACCACGTATTTATATTTTGAGGTTTATATATTTGTTTGTTCATTAATAAATAATTAATACTTTACATGAAATGTGCATGACTGGGCCTTATAAGCTTACTTTATAAGCTAATTTAATTGTAAATTGCATAATTTATTAGAGGTAATATCCGCATAACATCCGCAGTCAGAAGTGCGGATGCTAAAAATGATGCGGATATCCGGTCCACCACTAATATATATATATATATATATATATATATAAGGAACAAGAAGACTAGTCCTTATACAAACATTTAATATGCAGAGCTTTCGACATCTAATGTCATCTTCAGTGCTAAAAATGTTATATATATATATATATATATATATATACATTTCAACTGCAAAGAACACGCAGTATAATTAACGTAAAGAATATATATATATATATATATATATATATATATATATATATATACTATATATAATTAAAACCAACTATGAACTTAAAACCATTTAAATAGTGACAAATATCACAGCAAAAATAAAATTTAAAACACATGAAATTATACAATTAATACCATTAAAATATAAAATATTGTAAAAGGAAGTATAAAAAGGGGGCTTATCTTTAAGATAAGAAAAGAATAAATGTAAGTAAAACGATTAGAAATAATTTAGGGGAACATTATGGAAAAAAAGTTTAAAATGTAAAACATTAAAATCTATAAAATCTTAAAATGTACGTATAAAATCTTAAAAGGAACAACTCGGGTACAAGTTATTCAATTACAGACACAGCAAAGAATGAAAACATTTTTGTTAACGGGTACTAACTTGGTTGGTTGGTAGGTAAAGGAAGTTTTATTGAAGGATATTGAGGTTGTGGAATGGGGTATAATGATTTATATCCGGTTTATGCTTAAAAATTAGTATTGTTTCCAAGAGGGGTAGGTCGTGTTTATTGGCTTTAGCAATTATTGAAAAGTTAGTAGATTTAATTGGGTCACCTAACTGATGGGAGTGGGAACGTATATGTGATTGGGAGGGATTCACAAGTCTATTTACGGCTACTAATATAATACGGCTAATAATATACTAATAATAATATACGGCTACTAATACTATATATATATATATATATATATATATGGGATGAATTTCACAATTAAACACGTGAAATGAATGAATGCTGCAAACCCACACGAAAAAGAAAAACGATTCCAAGGCCTTTCGTGTATTCAGAGATACACCTCGTCAGGGTGTAGCTCTGAATACACGAAAGGCCTTGGAATCGTTTTTCTTTTTCCTTGTGGATTTGCAGCATATATATATATATATATATATATATATATATATATATATATATATATATATATATATATATATATATATATATATATATATATATATATATATATATATAGTGTCACTGACGTCCCACTTCATCAAAATATTTGAAGGAATACTTAGAGAGAAAATCTTTGACTTCTTGATGATAATGGAATGATTCAGTGAGAATCAGCACGGATTCCGATCGGGAAGATCATGCCTATCACAACTACTAGATCACTATAAAAATATTGTAAATGCACTTGTAATGCGTTCGACAAATGTGATAATTATATAATATCACATGAAATGAAACATATGGGAATAAGAGGCAAAGTGGGAAAATGTATCTACAACTTATTCAGAGAACGTCAGCAAGTCGTAAAAATCCAAGCTATATCATCCTCAGAATCGGAATTACGCAGCTCAGTACCACAAGGAACAGTATTGGCCCTACTCTTATTCATTATCATGCTAACAGACATAAACAATGAAACAGCCAACAACAGTATAGTAACATCCTTTGCAGACGATACAAAATTCAGCAGAAAATCGGCAATGCGGAAGAGGTGGAGGCTCAACAGAGGGGCACAAACGGAATATACAAGTGGTTAGAAGACAACAACATGAAATTTAACACCGAGAAATATCAGTTCTTGTTATATGGAAGAAATAATGAACTAAAACAGTCAGCATATTATGCCCCAGATAGAGAAGAAATTCAGAGAAGCAAGAAATCAAGAGATTTACGGGTTACAATGACTGCTGATGCAAAATTTGAAACACAGAATCAGATGGCGATAAACGAAGCAAAAGGAGTTACGGGACAGTTACTGACAACATTTAAAGGCAGGAACAAAAAAGTAATGATTCTCCTGCTGAAAACACTGCTCGTACCAAACCTTAAATACTGCTCAGTCTTGACGTCCCCCGTATAGAAAGGAAAAAATTAATAAACTAGAAGAAATTCAAAAAATTTCACAGCCAAGATTGATGGCTGCAAAGAGCTCAACTACTGGAAAAGACTTCGCAAATTAAATCTATATTAACTGGAAAAAAGAAGAGAGAAATACACCGTAATTTACACGTGGAAAATAATAGAAAAACTGGTACGTAGCCTCAAACTAAACCCAGTAATCATGCAAACAACAGTGGAAAATAGGAAAGGTAAAATTTGTAGTGTTCTCAAACTAAAGGCCCGACAAGGGACACCCTCAACTATAAAGGAAAATAGCTTGGTTGTCAGGGGCCAAGACTATTTAACCAGATTTTGAAGGAGATCAGGAACGTCACTGGTGTTAAAGTGGAATTCTTCAAAAGAAGACTGGACTCCTGGCTCGGGACAGTACCAGATGAGCCGGATGTGCCTGGCTATGTGCGGTGGAGATTGCTAGACAGCAACTAGTTCTTCCGTCTGGCCAAACCTAGAGGTGGGGCAACCAACTTGACCATGGGTTCCCAAACCCAGGGTTGCGACGCTAAATAGGGTCGCAAGCCTCATATGAAGGGTCATAAAGAGCTCATAGGGTCACTAAATGCATTTGGTTATGAACTGATCAGGGTCTGATCTGCTGCTCTTGAAAGGGCAGCAGGCGGATAATGAAGCAATAATGAATTTTGAAATCCATGACGTGGATTACTAGGTGGTCAAAAATCAAGTTATCAAAGTATTTATACAGTTTCGATCCACAGTCTGTGAAGCAGCTTTTTCCTCAATGGTGTACATCAAATCTAAATACCGTAATCGTATTTCAAACACCAACTGAGAAGATTGTTTGGTTTGTTCATTGACAAAATACACCCCCAAGTATAGAATTGATCAAATGATCATGTGCACTTGTATTGGCTTGTCTTGTCTTGGTATCATTACTAGAATAAATATTGTACAATTGCTTGTTTTTTTGCGTGCCTAGGATAGGGACTTTAATAAGTATTCTGTATAAAATAGTCTTGATATTACATCGTTCATCGTTCAAGTCAGATAGCATACAAATGCGTGAGTTTCATGCCCAATGCGTGACACGTGACGCTCTGATCTTTTCTACATTAAAGACAGGGTCGCTCTGGATAGATAGTAACCTTGGTAAGGGTCACATGAAAAAAGGTTTGGGAATCCCTGAGCTTGACCTTCGTGTAAAGAGAGACCGACGCACGGAACTTTTACCAGGTTCACCAGGTGCATATATATATATATATATATATAATATATAATATATATATATATATAATATATATATATATATATATATTAAATTAAGAGAATCAGAATTAAATTTTAAGTATGAGAAGCTTATAAATTTCATACTAATTTGTAATTACTATAATTAAATCTTGATTATATAATTTCTAAAAATTAATAATCGAATTAACCACATTATAATTTATAATTATAATTTGCATATTAAATCGGAAAAAATTCAGTTTTTTTCCATATTAAGCGATGAGAGACTTTAGTCTGCTACAAACCTGTTTATTTGTCATATGCTTGTTCTGTTTTGCTTTGAATGGAAATTTAATCTATCCATTTCTCGCATGAACATAATTTTTAAAAAGAATTGAAAGTTACACTGAGTTCTATATAAATTTGGATGTCGAGTCCCAGTATTCAGTGTCACGTCTTACTCTCATAGTAATAGACTTAGCATGACAATTAAATTAGACAGTAATAGCTGCAGTATCAATGGTAAAGTATTTCTATTCTCTGAGAACAGTAAATTGGTGCTAATTTTTATGCGTGAAAATGTTAATAACTCTACGGAAATAGGGAACCTTATTTCATTTCGTAGCATTGAGATTGTCAAAAAAAATCTGAAAATTGAATGTACAGAAATGTTCAGATGACAAACACTCCTCGTGTCCTTTTTCAGGTATCTTGACAACAGATTTTCGCTTGAAAGAGGCGTAATTTTTCTTTTAATAATCTTTACCAAGGCGGATTGATCCTTTTAAGGAATTTCGCTGAATACATAATACAGAAATAGATATGAGAAATAAGAAAAGGTATACGTGCATACATGTTTGAGAGGTGAACTTATATATATATATATATATATATATATAGAGAGAGAGAGAGAGAGAGAGAGAGAGAGAGAGAGAGAGAGAGAGAGAGAGATTAAATCATTATTTATAGAATTCATTATTTGTAAGATTAAACAAACACTAAATTTATCGGTTAATTTGAATTTAACCTTCCGTTATACTTTTTGAGAATCTTAATTACGAGATACATTAAATAGAAGGAAAAAACGTTCCTTTTCACAAATAAAAACGTTTCTCCGTTTTGGTGTTTAACATTGTTTCAGTGTGTTACGTTTTCCTTTCACACAAATTATCGTATTCACCCAGAATTAAGTTAACTGCCAAACTGCCAATTAGCCGCTAAATTTTAATTACTTTTTAAACATTTTAAAATAAAATAAAGTAAAAGAATCGGTAATTATGTAATTAATTTCGTAATTAATTCGTGTGACAATTTATTTCTAGATGACAACTTTATTTTCGTAAAATTTATTCAATGTAACAATTTCCGATTTCTGCATTACACTGTTTCCCTCCATGTTAACATATATATATAGGGCCGGCGAGAGTTGCGACGGGCCCCGGAGAAGGATTGGTATATGAGCCCCCTGTTTACTCAGTATTTTATTATGAATGTTTTTTGTGTACATAACAAGCAAACTTATGTCCAAGTCACTATTCAAAACGTACAGTATGATAATCTCTATAAAATGTATGTTCATTAATTATATTTCCTCTTTGTTATTTAATCAATTGTTTTACTAATATTTTTAGATTTTATCTCCCCTCTTTCCAGGCCCCCTAGAGGTCCGGGCCCCGGAGATTTAACCCGGCTTCCCTGCCCTCTCGGCAGCCCCATATATATATATATATATATATATATATATATATATATATATATATATATATATATATATATATATATATATATATTAAAAATAATGATTTAGTTCTGTTTAATCGTAAGTACGCATTGCCCGATGTACAAACTTTTACATACCTTCAAGGAGCAAGGAATCAAGGTGTTGTAGAGTCTAATTAACTTTGATTAAATTAAAATCAAGAGAAAAGTATGTTAAATGTGTGTTGCAAAGAAAGAGAGAATTGGATTTTTATGCATATTTCCAGAATTTCACCTTAATTAGTCGATTGTGAGGAACTTAAAATTTAAGTGTGTGTGTGTGTGTGTGTGTGTGTGTGTGTGTGTGTGTGTGTGTGTGTGTGTGCATTAAATATATATATATATATATATATATATATTCGTATCCCCTTTAAAATGTTAATTTATTTATATACGTTTAAACATATATATATATATATATATATATATATATATATATATATACACATCATTTAGGCCATTTTACAGAACGCAAGATATACGTTGAACGGCAACAAGGCAAGGGTTTGAAAACGAAAGACTGCTATTTCCCCCTACATATTAGTTGTCTGATAAAGCCCTAATGAGCTCCATAATTGATGTACAAACAAGAATCGTCCTCCAAAACTACTTCAAAACATCATTAGGAATGGACGAACCTGTAAAATTGATTAATCTCGAAGACAATTGAACTAGAGACACGAAGACGAAGAATTAAAACTTGTTCTTTCTCCTAAAAATAGAAATTAAAATAGTATATATATATATATATATATATATATATATGCATCATTCGTTATTTTTACACATAGGCCGTGAATATATATATTTTTTTAATGTATTAATCTGGATATATATATATATATATATATATATATATATATATATATATATATATATATATATATATATATATATATATATATATATATATATATATATATATATTATTATATATTGTTCAAGGAATGTTAGTTTTGTTACCCCATTTTTTCAAGAAAGTTAATTTTAATAATAATAAATGAGAAATTCTTTTTAGCATTTTCTAATTAATAATGAGTCGAGTTAAGAAGCAAAAATCTTGATAGGGCGCAATATCCTACTAATGAAATTAAAGACTAAAGAGAAACGCTATACGCATAACGTCTCATTATAGATATCGACTCCGTCCCGATTTTAAATTAATGTTAAAAAGCAAGTTTAGAGTAGTTACATATATATGTATTCCGATATCATAAACTGTTATTACCTCGTATTAAACTCCAATGTTTTCCATTTGCCTCTAAATTAAATATGACCTCCAAAAATTTCTTACGATAAACGTATACATACATATTCGCATCAATTATATATTATCGTACGCATTAGTATGTTAATAAGATTAATAAAACATGTTAATAAGATTAATAAAACATGTTTCGAGCAGTACACGCTCCAAAAAAAAAAAAAACGAGCCTCATATTTTTTATATATTTAGGTTAAGTGTCTGTCGCTAACTCGTATTGGCATGTTTTATCGATTAATATTGACATTAAATGATGAAAATGTGGAATTGGTGAAATAATAATAAAATTTATCATTTTTCAACGTCACTTAATTTACACTTTATTTTAAACGAACTTTTTAATTAAACACTCGAAAAAATAATACGAAAAATATTCAATATTTCTCCTAATTATGGTGTCAAGGCAAGTTCTGTGATTAAGCCCGATCACATCATTTCCTATTCAAACTTAAAGAATATCACAATGAAATCTAGGATATATATATATATATATATATATATATATATAATATATATATATATAATTTTTAAAACCAATTTTTGCATTATAATTGTTACGTACGAGTGAGTAGGTGTTTTTAATGGTGGGATGAGTGATAAGCGGAATTAGCTGGTAGTTGAATTGGTATTTATGTAGTTGCCTAACTACTTCCTATCCACTTGTATATATATATATATATATATATATATATATATATATATATATATATATTATATATATATATATATATATATATATATAGTAGTCATTCATCAATTGTATTACTCTGTATTTTAAAAGACGCTAATACCAGTTGTTAAAATTATCTATTTTAACACTTTTTTTTATATAATTGACATTTAATTCTCTCTTCTTTATTTTGTGGTGCTGAGAACATTTTTTTTTTAGTACTTTGGGAATTTATTTGAGATTTGTATTTCAAATTATTTAATTCAATCAGAGAAGTCCGTTTGGACTCACGAAAATGGAAACGATAAAAAAGTATACTGACAGACCAATAGTCCACGTAACAAATAGTAATAACATAAATAAAAAACAATAATGTCGCTGTTAAGTGAAGCTACGAACAAACGTTTTCATGCCATGAATTCCAGAATTTAGATAGTATATGGCAGAACGGATGAATAGCTCGGAGAATTGGGTTGGTTGATTTTTTAATTCTTTGCATTAAATTGTATTGAGCGCGTCTTGTTACTTCCGATAAGCTCGAGACATTTTAGTTAGCAAATATTTACGAAGCTGAGCATCTCGGGAGTAACTTAAGTAGGAATCTAAAAGGTTAAGAATTCTGCCAGAACACTTTTTTTCATAATTAACCCCAAATTGGCTGCTGCCGATATATTAGGTACGAAAGAGGGGTTTTTTAGTTTCGCTTGTACAGAATCAGAAGTTCCTTATAATCACGTTTGCGTTAGTATAATTTTCACTTTTCTTATGTTTGAATCGTCACTCAAGTAGCTGATGATAATTTGGCACAAATACTTAAATATATAAACGTAGGTATATGTACTGTTACGCGTTTCTTTTGTAAATATTTTTTATGCTGATACATATTCATATCTTCGTCTATACTTTCGCGTTCACATTTTGATGCATTTATGCATATTTCCTAAGGACAAAAAGTGAAACGCCTCTTCATTTAGGTACTAGTGGGCTCGTAACTTTGGGCATTCTTATGCGATTGTATTGTTTCCGCGTTCATTCTCGTTCGCGTATTTGCATTCATTCTTTAAACGTTCTCCTCCGCATTTAACATACCATGCATTTCCTTTACCTATTGAATGGACGCATTTTTAAGGGGTTTTCTCTCTTCGCTGGCATGTTGTAGCAATCAAATGCTGCAGTCTTGCAGCGGTGAAGTGTGTACTTAAATTACACTTCCATATAAAATTAATTTTATGCACACACACACACACACACACACACACACACACACATATATATATATATATATATATATATATATATATATATATATATATATATATATATATAAGGTGGGTTAAAAAGTGACCCCTTGGAGGTAAACTGTCATATTAAAAAAAGTAAGGGGACTGGAGCTCCCAAACTTCATAGATGCTTACCTTAGCATGTTCGACTTAATTAAGAAGTTGCTCGATGTGTCCCCCTTCCTGTTCAACGCAGGCCTCCAAACGTAGACACCACTGATCAATACTCCTGTTTACATATCGTTGAGACACCTTCTCCCAGCCAAGCAGAATTCTTTCGCGTAGTTCATCTATGTCTCTTATATTGGTACCAGGGATGTAAACCTTGGACTTCAGGGCTTCGCAGACACCATAATCTAGTGATGAAATATCGAGGTTACTAGCCGGCCACATATTGGGTTCGATAAAATCCGGTGTTCTGTTCTCAAGGAATGTGACAGTTTGGCGTGCTCTGTGAGCAGCAGGGGCTCCATCTTGTTGGAAAGTATATCTTTCGCTCTATGTAACTGATAATCGACGAATTAGTGGTGAAAGATATACTTTCCAACAAGATGGAGCACCTGCTCATAGAGCACCCCAAACTGTCACATTCCTTGATAACAAAACACCGGATTTTATCGAACCCAATATGTGGCCGGCTAGTAGCCCCGATCTTTCGCCACTAGATTATGGTGTTTGGGAAGCCCTAAAGTCCAAAGTTTACATCCCTGGTACCAATATAAGAGACATAGATGAACTACGCGAAAGAATTCTGCTCGGCTGGGAGAAGGTGTTTCAACGATATGTAAACAGGTGTATTGATCAGTGGCGTCCTCGTTTGGAGGCCTGCGTTGAGCAGGAAGGGAGACACATCGAACGACTTCTCAATTAAGACGAACAACATGCTAAGGTAAGCATCTATGAAGTTTGGGAACTCTAGTCCCCTTACTTTTTTTAATATGACAGTTTACCGCTCAGGGGTCACTTTTTTTACCCACCCTATATATATATATATACACACATATATATATATATATATATATATATATATATATCTATATACATACATACATATACACACACACACACACACGTTTGTTTGTTTTATTATATTAGAAATACTTGCCACACTCCAGTGTAGTGAAGTGTGACAAGAATTTAAATTTTGTAGCGACTGATCGATTTGTAGTACTTGATATTCCATACATTAAAACCAAGCTCACCCTCTCGTCCATTGTTGATTTCGCAGCTATCCCGTATCTAAAAGAAAAAATAATATATTATAGTCAACACTGAAAAGTCCTATGGTGCGCGACATTTGCGCCACCCTGTTTATTATTATTTCTCGTGGGACATTACAGTCCCACGGAATGGGACCCAACCTCACCTAACCTTACTTAACCTAACCTAACTTAACCTAACCTAACCTAACAAAACCCAAGTTATCCCGCTCGTAGGAGTACCCTACTAACTAGTTTAAACTAGTGGGGTGGCGGTCAGGGATGTACTGCCAATTTCTTAACAACCGGTTGTGATACAGATAGGGGTGTAAATCGGCGAGCGCCAATGGCGCGAGTCAATAAACTAGGGGTTCTGGAGTGAGCGGTAGCTTTCCCAGCGGGGTCCGGGGCGGAGCCCCGAAAGCCAACGCATTTTAGTTTTTCCAAACAGCATTTTGTAACATTTCGGCAGAAATTATTTAACATATTCTTTATACTCACTAATGACATAATTATCTAAAAATAAACTAATTTTTCATCAAAAAATAAATAAATATTGAAACGACCATTGCTCGTGATACTACCTATATTTTTTTATAAAATCCTGAAAAAAATGGAAAAAAATTTAGATATAAATTTATCTTCTCAATCATGCTGTCTCATTCAAGAAGTTTCCATATAGCCAGTTCGTTCTGCGATGGTTGAGTATCAGTTTTCTCACGAACTCTAGTATCATCAGCTTCGACGATGACTTCTTAGCCAAGTCTTGACATGTGGCACAACATCCCAGTCTGCTACGGGCTTTCCTAGTATTTTTATTGTCATCAGACTGGAAATATGATTAACAGAAAGTTTGCTTCTTTCCGCTTTCGCAATATCGTTCATAACACTAAAGCCTCGTTCTGCTTCCGCGCTGTTAATAGCAATTGCGCTCATTATTTTCTTAGCTTTAGCAATGGTAGGTGGAAGAGGAATATTCTTTGATTCCACATTTGAATCAACAAAATCCCGAAAGTCATTGATGTCAATTTCAAATTTTATGAGTTCATTCAACTGCCTTATCTTTTTTTCACCTTCCAGCCATAGTGATAAGATTTCATCATATTTCCAAGATGTTGTTCGAGCGATCTTTTCATAAATACTTTCTAAAAATTTCATAATGAAATAAAATCATTCTAATGGCATGCAACGAATGTAACATCAAATGTGACATTGTAAACTAAAGCTATAATTCACAAAAACACAATTGTGAACGAAACAAATCCCGGGCGTCATGAGCAGCATTCGTAAAATTCATCAAGACTCACTGACAAACTGTAGTCCCAGCACACCCCTGGTGGCGGTATAATTACCCCACTAGTTAGTTAGTACCCTATAATTCTGGTGTTCGTTCTGATCTAGTAACCCATAAGTATAGTAACTCCCCCCACCTCACACACACAAAATTACGTCTTTGTTAGAACTGAAATTTATTATATATATATATATATATATATATATGGAAAATGATCGAAAAACTGGTATCAAACCTCAAACTAAACCCAGTTACCACCCAAACAACGCTGGAAAATAGGAAAGGCAGAATGTGTAGTGTTCCCAAACTAAAGCCCGACAAGGGACCTCTCAACACTGAAGGAAAACAGCTTGGTTATCAGGGGGCCAAGACTTTTTAACCAGCTTCCAGCTTCCAAAGGACCTCAGAAACATGACAGGGGTCAAATTTGAAGTCTTCAAAAGAAGACTAGATGCCTGGCTCAGGACGATACCAGATGAGCCGGGTGTACTGGCTATGTGCGGTGGAGAGCGCAAGAGAGCAACTCACTCCTCCATCAAGCCAGGCCGAGAGGCAGGGCCACCATTTTGACCTTCGTGTGAAGAGAGACCAACGCACGAAACTACTACGAGGTGTACGAGGTGTGTATATATATATATATATATATACACACATATATAATTATATACATTACTTCTAACCTAATTCAACCGAACATAACTTAACGTTGTTTAACTGGGAGTAACTTATAAGAAGACTATGCTTCCTTTGAAACCAAGAACGCCTTGTGTGTGTGTGTGTGTGTGTGTGTGTGTGTGTGTGTGCGCGCGCGCGTGTATAGGGGAGAAGTGTGTCCTAAATTTATTGGGTATCTACTTTTTAAAAATTTATTACTGATAAAACCTCTAATAAAATTTAAGTGTAAAAGTCTTTTTTTATCACAATATTTCTCGTTCTTTTTGTATAATAAACATTTTTGACTCATGAGGTACAAACAGTGATACCCCACTAAAATTGAATGTCCCTCATTTGTAAACTATCTCACGTTCGAGATACGAGAACATATTTACATGTGTGTGTGTACTCTCTCTCTCTCTCTCTCTCTCTCTCTCTCTCTCTCTCTCTCTCTCTCTCTCTCTCTCTATCGCACAAGCATAGAATAATTGAATGAAGTAATCTAATTCACTTGTATAGCTTTTGTGTGTATAACAAATGAGAAGCCACATTAACTCTGTGATATATTACTGGGCGTAATAATAATAATAATAATAATAATAATGAAATTGGTTACTTACTTTATTACATTTATCACTTTGTTGTATATTATACGAGTGAATAATTACTTTCCTGTATTTCTTTGTGAACTTTTAACGCTGTAAGTATTGTTTGCGTCTCTTTTTATCCTCGATTTTTCGCTTTTATTCGCGTGATTTGTTTCGTAAGACAAATGGGAATATATATATATATATATATATATACTGTATGCATTGTTGTTTCCTATTAAACAGAATTCAATTCTGTTTACAACTACCCGATCCTGCGAGACTCTCTTTTACGGAGCAGATGCTAAGAAGATTAGTCCACCAGTTTTATTCCACGTAAGACTCGCTTAAAATTTATGTAACTCATCATCGCCTCCTTCACTATACGAACGTGTCGTGCGATATTGCAATCGAAAGCTTTCGTGTTGTTGTACATATATTTTAATGATCTTTCAAGATTTAAAATTATTAAAAAAGGAGTATGTTAATTATGAATAATAATTATACATTTCGTAAAAGCTATAATATTTTATAAGATCTTATTAACATACTAATGTGAACAATAATTAATAATTAGGAAAACGCGATACTTAGCAATTTTTCCCCTAATAAAATATTCTTAAAATATAAAATTAAAATATCTTTTTACATTTTTAAATTAAACTATTGGTAAAAATATATAAAATAATAATTAATTAAGTCCCACACGGCGAATTTAAAAAAGGAAAAAATTTTCCTCGTAATATTAAACCGTAGATTTTATAAAGTCCTAAACGGGTGTATGGCATTTACCCAACAATCTGGTACGGCATTTTCTTACCGAAATCCGCGTTTAGTGTCAAATATACGTCGAGTAAATCACATTTTATCGTACATTTAAATATTAATTTTGTAAGACTTTATGTTTTTATATTTATATAATTTAACTCGATGCTTATACATTAACTTTTATCATATACGAACGCGAAACTCGAAAAGCATAAACATAAAATGGTCGAATTGGATAGGCTATGTACGTAAAGTATACCTACCTTTACAGCTTCTAAACACTTTATCATCGATGTAGTTTGATCGTTATCACGCCTCAGGACACGGCAATTCGCTTATACATCTTTTTTATGATGTACCAATCATTCCTATAAAAATGGAACTTACCCACCAATTACGGGCTTTGGGAACAAAGTGCCCGAGATACGAGGAAAAAATTGTACCATTTTGCATTTTCATGCCCCGTATTATATAATCAGTACATATAAAATTTCTTTCTTTTAAATTATTTACAAATAAACACAATTTAATACTCATTTTTTATTTAAAAAATGAAGTTCGCCAAGTTCTAATATATTCGGGTGTCTTCTGTATGAGCCCTGGTATAAATAAATATACACACACACACACCAGGGTGTGTGTGTGTGTGTATATATATATACAGTATATATATATATATATATATATACATTTTTTTTTTTATCTCACGTACCTCGGCACATCATTTTCGTCTCTTTACTAGTTTTGCGCAAACACAAAACACCCTAAAAATTTAAATATTTATTTAAAAACTAATGAACTTTTTATTTTTAAATTGCGGTCTTTTAACTTTTTATACGTTTCGATCATAAATAAATCAGCTTCGCAGAGGCTCTCTCTCCTACGCGATTTTAGCAGTGTTTTTTTAACATTGTAAATCATGCGAAAATTAATTTAAAATATAAATAACATAAATTATGAAGCCATTTATAAATGTGGAGAGGTTTGTAGTACAAACGCAAACTTTTATACAAATTTCTATACTTTAAGTTCATTTAAATTTTTTTTAATATAATTTTCATGTATACCATGTCAAAATTATTATAGTGTATTTGGTGTTAGAAATTTCAATATTTATTTGCATATACCGTAATAGAATTTGTTCATGACTCATATAGTTAATTATGCGATATATGGGAAATAAACATTTAACAATAAATTGTGTATATATATATATATATAATGTTTCAGACCAACAAAGACCCTAGGATCCAGTCATGGCTGGTCTACCTAACTGTGTTTGTAATTGTGTGTGCGTGTGTGTCTGTGTGTGTGTGTGTGTTAACTGTATATACAATTAAATTTCAACCCAAATCCGAGCCTATATATAAATATCACTAATAGAAAAAAAAAAAGAGAATAATTTAAATTGTTTAGTGTAAAATCCTGACAAGAGATGGCGCTCCGTTCAGCTTAATAAGGGGTTACGACAAAACTCGAAGACAGAAGATTTATAACAAATTTATCATCGAATAAGCACGAGTTTTAACAACTTTCTGATGTTTTTATGGGTCCTTATAAAGCTTTAAAAATAATAAATGCAAAAAAGAATGAATGTTCGTCCTGTTTTCGGAGTCTTAAAACAATAAATATTTATGACGACACAAGCCAAGAAATATTAAAAGAAGAATGCAATAAAATTGTGTTCTATGGAGTGAATATTTTAGTTTTCAATATTTGACTCCAGCTGGGCATTGCCACAGATGCTTAAAATTTAAATTTTTTTGAAATTTAATATTTTGAGTGTAATTTAGGATAAATGCTTTATTTTATTATTTATTTGCGCGTAGTGGGGTCTATATTATGGAGGCCGATTGGGATAATCGCGAGGTTATAAGTAAAAAAGTGAGTGTCTTATCGCGTATTATATAATGCTTCAGGATTATTATACGAATATAAAGTAGTATATTTTATATATAGGAAGCTGTATCATACAATCATTATTATATTTTAGTATATTGAATTTCCAGTATATATATATATATAGTGTGTATATACCCCCATCATTTTATATTATTACTTCTGATAAAACTCCTTATCTCTCACTATAATTTAAAAACTTTATATATATATATACACACGATACAATAAATATGGAACTGGTAATATACCGAATTCTATCTCACTTCACGCAAATAAGACCTTGAATACCCCTAAATAGGCGAGAAATACATTGGGAATTTTTTGCTAGAGCTTTTATATAATGAATAATGGGTAAGGGCAAATACAAACCTTATACCCGAAAGCTCCGCCATCCATCAAGATTCAAGCCGGGTTTACTCCTTAAATATATAACTGAAAGAAGATAAAGAAAAAAAAGAAACCATCAAATACCATCAGCCGTCAACGGCATATCTCCGGTTATTGGGGAAGGAGATCTTTCCGCGTATAAGCAGATCATATCCCAGTCTTCCACCGGCGATCGCTTTTCGAGATACAAAACGTGATACAGATAAACTTTCGATCAATTATCACTTTCGCCTAAATATAAACATGAGTTGGGTTTAAAATCGGTATTCGTATCAAACGTAGTTTTGATATACTGTATATATATATATATATATATATATATATATATATATATATATATATATATATATTATATATATATTATATATATTATATATATATATATATATATATTATATATATATATATATATATATATATATAAAATTCAGATTGCATTTATATTCTTTTTATATTTAGGTTTAAATTATTTATGCTATGCAGGCGAATCCATCAAATTGAAGTAAGTTATGAATAGATAAAAGAGTGCCTCTTTATATTAATAAAAGTGTGGTGGATGGAATGCACTATTATTCTTCTACCCACTTCGGAAATCTTATATACACTATTATTATTCTCTCGATAAAATGCGCAAACATAATCCAAGTTTATAATGAAAGGAAAAAAAAGGTTAAAATCTAATGTGAGTATAATGTATGGTTAGGAGAAAAAAAATTAGTCACTCACTCATTCATTTACACACACAATATATATATATATATATATATATATATATATATATATATATATATATATATATATATATATATACGGGATGATGATGATCTCTGTTCACTTATACACCCCTCAACGACTGGGGTAATCTACACCAAATTTAGCATACATATAAAGGGAGAACCAGGAAAGGTTTTAGTGACACACTCGCCCCTCCCAGTCCCCATTAGGTTGTGTTTCGGGGAGCTTTTGCTGCGCAAGGCGCAGCGCACATTCTACTACATCTATATATATATATATGATGAATAAAACCACGAAGGATGTCATTAGACGAAAGCGCTTGAGCACCACTTTGTGTTTCTTTTCCCTTCGTGGTTTTATTCATCATAAATATTTTTCACGTGTCACTTTCGTGAAATAATTTTCATATATATATTGTGTTAAATAAGTGTTATATGCTTTATATCGAGGAGAAAAAAATGGAAATTTTTCTTTCGGATATATATATATATATATATATATATATATATATATATATATATATATATATATATATATATATATATATATATATATATATATATATATATATATATATGTACAGGGTGTCCGGGCTTAAATGGCAATAAAATACATTTATAATGTTTTATTTTATTGCCATTTAAGCCCGGACACCCTGTATGTATGTTACGTTTTTTTTGCGAAATCGGTCTTTTTGAAAATTAATTCTCCGGTCAGGTTGCAAAAAAAACAAAACAATAGTAATTTTACAAAATGACCTTAAATGTTTGATCATTTTGCAAAAACACACAAAAAGCGGTCAATTTGCAAAAAACACACCAAAATCGGCCACTTTGCAAAATCACCAATAATCTTGTCGGTGTATTTGCAAATCTCTTGTTCTAATACTGTAAAATCTTCTAGCTCCTAGCCTAACGTAACCTAACCTAACCACAATGACACTGTTGGTTAGGTTAGGTTAGGTTAGGTTAGGAGCTAGAAGGTTCTACAGTATTAGAACAAGAGATTTTGCAAATACACCAACAAGATCATTGGTGATTTTGCAAATTGACTGATTTTTGTGTTTTTACAAAATGATCAAACATTTAAGGTCATTTTGTAAGGTTACTATTGTTTTAGTTTCTTTGCAAACTGACCGGAGAATTTTCAAAAAGACCGATTTCTGCAAAAAAAAACGTAACATATATATATATACAGTATATATATATATAGCCGGAAGAAAATTTTTCCATTTTCTTTCTGCAAGTTATTATTAAGTATATAACATTTACTTAATACGATCCATTTTTTTCCTCTTTATACGAAATCCATCATTTTTATTGCTCGAATCCATTCAGAGTAAAATAAGATCCTTCGATAATGGTTGCAAAAAACGTGTTTCTCGAATATTAATTCATGTGAATTATGATTTGAAGGAATTTCGAATACTTTCCACGTTTCCAATATGATATTGGAATCTTTTTTATTACCGTATAATTGGTTTTGTAGCTCCAAATAATTTTTAAATTAAATTTTTAATTTTGTATATGTTACAGGCAAAGAATGAAATTCAGGTATTCTATACAATACCTAAGAATTCTATACATTGTCGAATGGTTTTTAGGCAAAGTATGAAATGAATATTGTATTAAATGCTTTATAACTGTATAATCCAGGCATTGTGTAAAATGCCTGACAATTTTAGGTAAAGTACGAAAACTACAGGTTTAAATTGTTTCTTTTATACTTTACCTATGTATTCTATATAATTCCTAGGTATTCTATAAAATGCCAAGACTGATTTACGTTGTGTTATTTTAATATCTTCACCAAAAAATTAATCGAAGCCTAGGGGAAAATTATTGAATGCCGGGTTAATTGAATGCCCGGTTAGGTTAACTGAATGCCAGGTTAGATCAACTGTATGCCCTTGACGATTGGTTAGGTTAAGTCGTGATATTTTCGTTAGTTTTGACAGTAAACGAAAATATCGTGACTTAACCTAACCAATCATCAAGGGCGTACAGCTGACCTAACCGCGCATTCAGTTAACCTAACCAGTTGTTTGAACTTGTTGTGCGTGTCTTTAACACAATGCCGATATCATGTCAGGCATTGTACAGAATGCCTAGGCAATGTAACCTAACCTAAACTAGGTAAAGCACGTAATACAATATTCATTTCATATTTTGCCTAAAACCATTCGGCAATGTATAGAATTCCTAAGTACTGTATAGAATACCTGAATTTCATACTTTGCCTGTAACATATGTATAGTGACGCTCATAAGTATTCGTACAGAGAAATGTTTCCATTATATTCGTCCTTATCTTTGTATCATGCGTAGGATAATTGTGAAAAGTTTACCGTTTGGAAAAATTTAACAAATAAAAAAAATTAGTTTAACTCCGACATATAATGTAAGAGAACTTCAGGAAAATAAAAAAAGTTAAAATGCAAAAGTTTTCGTACATTTATTTAAAAAATTATTTAATACTTCGTGTGTCTACCTTGGGCTTAAAATTTTTTAACATTTTATCATAGTTGGCTGTTTATTGATTAGAGACTGTTGGAAATTCTGAATTTTAAAATTTTCTCTTTGAGTCTTCATGGAATACGGATGACTGTATAAGCCATTAGTAAGCAATGGGTTGTCGTGGTAAAGAGCTATCCACAGACCTTAAGATATGTTATTGCTGCATACGAGCCTGGAAAGAGTTATAAGAGGAGAAGCATTTCGAATTGTATTTACGACGGTTGCTGTAGTTATAAAGAAATGGAAAGGCTTTGTGGAAAACTCTAGCCCATCATTTTTTGCCGGGGAGTGGGTGTGGGGTGTGTGGGGGTGGTGTGTGGCATGTGGGAAACTTCAACCCGTCATTTTTTGGTGGGCTCCACCAGTTGAAATTTGAAGGTGCATTCACTAAGTACAAAAATGCACTTGGCTTCCCGAGTATATGTCTTATTGTTAAATCATGGAGCAGCTCTTTTAGTTTCATGTGAAAAACTCTCGCAACATGGTCTATGTTCTGGTCTTTGATAAGCTTCAATGCTTTAGCGATTTCAATCCGTCTTAGATTGCGAGTAAACTTAATAAATAAATCCGGCTTTCCAAATTTTCTTACAGTTGCCAAAACGTCTTGATAATTCTGCTGCACTGCTTTCGGGCTGCCTTAATAAAGACACTAATTTGACCGCAAATGTTTTGTATTTATATTTCTAAGCCCATTTTTACGTACGGACAGCTTTATGTAGCTTTTCTAGAGTGACAAGTTTTGATTCTGTTAAAGTTAAACCCCGTATTTAAAGAAGTAATGTTGCGACAAAGATACTAATTTGACCGCAAATGTTTTGCGGGTCTCTGTAGTTAATAATAAAAAAACTATCCAAAGCTAAGACTACGAAGTAAAGATGAAAAATACACGTAACGGCGTTATAGACAAACCTTCTCATACGAAGAAGTTCATAGTCTAAAAGGCATAAAACAGGACTGATGAATAACTTGTACAAGTGGATTGTCTGAATTTTGAATCCTTTGCATTAGACTGAACTGAACACGTCTTGTTATCTCCCGCAATCTCGACACATTGTGGTTAGCTAACATTTACGAAGCCGAACATCTTGGAGGTAGCTTATGCAGCAGCTTAAAAGA
>JAJOZX010001354.1:0-5000 GCA_023014485.1 Bathynomus jamesi | reverse complement strand
TATATATATTATATATATATATATATATATACTCTTGTAGATTATTCAATTTTTTAAATATTTTACATCTAAAAGTAATTTAACGCCTATAATAGAGCCACAAATAAACAAAGAAAATCCAAGATAAAGTTGTTACGTAATTTTAAACTAAAGTTTAAAGTTTAAAAATTATAATTTTAAATTTTTAGATTAGAAAGGCTTGTTTTTCTTTCTTTATTCAATCCATCATCAAAGGCACAGGGAAATAATTGGCCAATTACAACCTGTGGATAAATATGTATATTAGCTAAAAAATCTGGCAAACATTTTGCATAATTTATTATATGGAAATTAACTAGTATGACTATATATATATATATATATATATATATATATATACACACACACACATATATATATATATATAATATATATATATATATATATATATATATATATATATATATATATGTATATATATATATATATACACACACATCGTAATTAAGTAATTAATATATATATATACACAGTATATATAACTGGTAATTATATAGTTTGAATGCAAATGAAGCATTTTTCTATTATTAAAACTGCATTTTGTTCCATAAAAAATTGTAGATTGCTATTATAATTATATAATGAGTATAATTAATTTATTTTATAAATATGCGAGCCTATTTGTTGTTTTATATATATATATATATAATATATATATTTATCCGGTTTATTTTTTTCTCCAGATCCTAATCAAGGATTCCATTTTGATAGGATGTTGATATTAAAATTGTAAATTTATGAATTTATGACTGTAAACAATTGAGTGATAAGTGGTATTGTCCATTATTTTACTTTTGTCTAATGAATATGAAAATAAAGCATTATAATTATTGGCGGGAAAATCAGAAAAAATGCGGAGATCAGTTTAGGGTACGAATGAAATGAATGATGTTGCGAGAGATAAGGAACTTCCGGAGTACAAAACAATATTAATAAAATGGTATAAAAGATATGGAAATACATAGCTATAGCTATGCGAAAAGCGCGACAACGCGCGCCATTATCGGGCCCTAAAGGAAACGAAATAATGAACTAACCGACAATTTAAAAAGAAATATCTGAAATACTGAAAGCTCAATACGAATCAGTTTTCAGTATCCCAAAAAGTGAAAAAGTGGTACCTGACAGAGATGCATTCTTTGAAGAGAAATTACGAGAAGATTTCATAACAGATTTTGATTTCCCACTAGACAAATAAAATCACATTCAGCTGCAGGTTCGGACAAATGGAACGCGTTATTGATTAGAAACTATAAAAATGAAATAGCTACAACCCTATACTGGATATGGCAAAGGTCCCTGGACATGGAGGAAGTACTGAGCATCCTGAAAAGAGCGAACATTGTCCCTATATATAAAGGAGGGGATAAATCTCAAGAGAGAGAGTTACAAGGAGTTACAAGGAAAAGAAGTACCTCAAAAGGCCTTGCGGCCCATACCGAGGAGGTACCAATGGCAACGGGTGCCAGTGAAAATTTTGTACACACTCAAATAGTGTGCAAGATTTGGTCTAACCTTTTCTTGAACTGATCCACAGAGGAACTGTTCACAACTTCCAAAGGTAACCTGTTCCATATGTCACAGATCTTATACGTAAAGTAATTCCCACACACACTAGTCCTAAACCTTTTCAAATCCAACTTCCAACCATTGTTACGAGTTGGGTTATCATTTAAACTAAACATACTTCTAAAATCGACATCGTTGAACCCGCGTAAGAGCTCGAAAACCTCGATCAGTTGACCGCGCAGCCTCCGAGTTTCAAGCGAAAACAAGTTCAGAGAGAGAGAGAGAGAGAGAGAGAGAGAGAGAGAGAGAGAGAGAGAGAGAGAGAGAGAGAGAGAGAGAGAGAGAGAGAGAGAGAGAGAGAGAGAGAGAGTCTATGACTTCTTGGAGATACTGGAAAGATTCAGTGAGAACCAGCACGGATTTCCACCAGGAAGTATCACAACTAATAGAGCACTGTAACAATATCATAGATGCACTTGAAAGCGATGAAAACTACGCGGATTTTGCTGAAGTGTTCGACAAATGTGATCATGGTATAACAGCACATAAAATGAAACATGGAAATAACAGGCAAATTGGGAAAATAGATCTACAGTTTCCTTAGAGAACTTCAGCAGGTCGTAAAAATGCAAGGTATATTATCATCAAAATCGGAAGTACGCAGCTCAGTACCACAAGGTACAGTAGTGGCTCCACTCCTATTTATTATCATGCTAACAGACAGACATTGAAGTAACCAACAACAGTATAGTAATATCCTTTGCAGACGATACAAAAATCAGCAGAAAAATCAGTAATGCAGAGAAGGTGAAAGCCCTACAGAGGGAGACGAACAGAATATACAAATGGTCAGAAGACAACAACAACAACATGAAATTTAACACCTGAAATTTTAGCTCTTGAGATATAGAAGAAATGAGGAACTAAAGCAGACAGCATATAATGTCCCAGATAGACAGGAAATTCAGAGAAGCAAGAAAACAATAGATTTAAGAGTTATAATGACCGATGATGCGAAATTTGAGACACAAAATCAGATGGCGATAAACAAAGCAAGATTTATGGCTGCAAAGAACTCAACTACTGGGAAAGACTTCGTAAATTAAATCTATATTCACTGAAAAGAAGAGAGACATACACCATAATTTACATATAGAAAATAATTGAAAAACTGGTATCTAACATCAAGCTGAGCCCAGTAACCACCCAAACAACAGTGGAAAATAGGGAAGGTAAAATGTGTAATATTCCCAAACTAAAGGTCAGACAAGGGACACCCTCAACTCTAAAGAAAAACAGTTTGGTTGTCAGGTTGCCAAAACTATTCAACCAGCTTCCTCAGGAGATCAGGAACCTTACTGGTGTAAACGTGGAATTCTTCAAAGGAAGACTAGACGCCTGGCTCAGTACGGTACCAGATAAAGCGGGTGTGCCTGACTAATAGTGACTATATGCGGTGGAGATCGCGGTGGAGATCGCAACCCTCGCTCCTTCACCAAGCCAGGCCTAGAGATGGGTTAAGAGAGACCAACGCACGGAACTGCTACGAGATTACGGTGTGTATATATTATATTTTATATATATATATATACATATATATATATATATATATATATATATATATATATATATATATATATATATATATATATATATATATATATATAGGGTGTAACAAAAATCCGTTCTCATAGGGAACATAGGGAAATAGAAATAACAATTGAACGAGAAAATAGTTTTAACTCTTCATTACAAACAATACAATTAACTTATCAATTAATCCAGTACATGCTCAAATTGCATTCCATGTATGTATTACGTGTTGCCACGTAATACATCCAAACTCATCACGATCAATTCTGTTAGATCTTATTTCCCTATGAGAACGAACTTTTGTTTCACTCTGTACGAGTATATATATAATATATATATTTATGTAGTAAGAAAGGGGCAAGGGCGAGGAGCCCGCAAAAATGCTCCCCCCCCCCGCGTATATAAGAAGGAGAGACCCAAAATCAAGGTCTCTGAGGCCCACTATGCCATTTTATTTATTTTTTCTTTAGTAAATTTTGAAAAAATTTTGTACTGTGTGAAATGCTTGTATGTGTAATGAAAAATAGAGGGAGAAGTGTGTGTTTGAGAACATGCTGGACTGCTCACAGGGTAGAAGAGACACTGAAAAAGATCAGCTGGAGAGGACAGTGACAAGAGAAACGGGAGTTCCAGCACTCCCTCTCTTCTGCCCAACTTCCCCGCCACCCCCACCGGCCGGAGGATTTCCCTGGTCGATTGGTGTCTACAATCTCATAATGCAGAGGAGGATATGTATATATATATATATATATATATATATATATATATATATATATTATATATATAATATATATATATATATATATATATATATATATATCACGATCACGAATCCTCGTCGCGTTTTGGGATATACTCGTATAGTAAAACTGATATGCAATGTGCATATCTTTAATAACTGAGTTGTTAGGTCTTTGGTACTTTGTACAGTATACCACTATTTACTTCACAGATTGACAAACATTTGTGATGCCAAATATTTCCGTAACACTTAACAGGCTCAAAACTCCGTTCTAAAGCAGATACATAGTACTCGCTGAGTTTTGTTCATTATTAAACTGTAACCATGGATTTTCAAACAAATTTTAAAATCCATATTACCATGTTTGCTTTGGCACAAAAATTTCGATATATATGTTACAGCCAATGTGTGAAACCAGTCATTTCACGTAATGCCTAAAAATTTCAGGCATTTTGGGTAATTCGATTAAGCGAGTAATGACTTCGTGAAGGTTAGGGTAGGTTAAGTTAAGGTGGTTAGGTTAGGTTAGATTGGTTATGTTAGGTTAGATTGCTTAGGTTAGGTTAGTAATGCGTATTACCCATGTTTAAGGGTCGCGGGTATTACGCGAAATGCCTGAAATTTTTAGGCATTACGTGAAATGACGGGTTTCACGCATTGACTGTAACATATATACAACGTAAGTGTATCTAAGACTGAAATGGAAAAACCAGTAAAGTGGGAAACTAGGAGTTAGTAGGGCTTGAATCCGCGTTGCGTGGTTTCAGAGTCAGTAGAGATCAGTAGCTCACTGACTCTGAAACCACGCGACGTGGTTCGAATCTCATAATGCCCCTAGCTTCCAACATTGTTAAGGGAGTAAAGCCACAATGAGAAAATAAATTTATTAGAGCGTAACGTTTTGAAGGTCGAAAAGTAATGCTCCAATAAATTCATTTTCTCATTGTTGCTTTACTCCTTTTACCCTTTATGGACGACAGGTACAAATTGGTAGAGTTTCAAATACACGCATTCATAACTTAACACTAAAAAAAATCCCGGCGTTAAAGGGTTAATTCAGTTTCTTGTAACTGAGATTATTTACTGAACTTCCCACTTTATTGTCTTTCTCTCTTTT
>JAJOZX010001353.1:915000-937450 GCA_023014485.1 Bathynomus jamesi | reverse complement strand
GTATATATAAGGTTGGGAATGGTTGACTTGAAGTAGCCATGTTAGAAGTAGGAGAGTGGGGCGGACTTCTTTTTCAGTGATGGTTCAGAAGAATTATTGAGTTATGTTTAAGTTGAAGACTTTACAAATATATTGTATAAAATTTTTACTATATTTGTTAACTTTTTTATTTTTATGTTTTATTTCTTAGCACTGATGATGGAAACTGAATTTCAGAAACGTCTGACTAATAAACATGTACCACTTTCTCGTCCTTTATTCCTTACTAAGTTGCGATTCCCCAAGAACAAACCCTTCAATCAAGGTGTGCATATATATATATATATATATATATATATATATATATATATCTTCTTGAGATAAAGTTAAAAATAGTAATTAATTTTAATTTGATTGATTCTCACGTACTTGTTGTCAATATACTTTAAGCTTTATTCAATGAAGCCTCATATTCATGCGGTTTATGTAATGTTTGGATAAATTATTTCATATAACTTCCCTTGAGTTCTTAAGTAAATGGAAGCAAGCTGAAAACAGTGTCAAAAATATGAATCGAATCATATATGAACTAATTATTTCGGATCCCACGTAAAGCTGTAGATCCCCCTCCGTTACATGATTTTGTTCTTAAGGTGGTTAAACAACAACAAAAACAAGAAAAAACAACAACAAAAACAACAACACTGATTGTCTTCTGGACGAAGGAAAAGGTTAGTTTTGTTTCGAGTTATTGTGAAAATAATACAATCTTACAGTCATAAAAAAATCACCTTTTCAGATGCTAATAACCACAGTCGGATACTCTGAAACATACTCTACGTCAGGGGTTCTTAACCTCTGGGTCGCGACCCAAACTTGGGTTATTAAATTGTCATTTATCATTTATTTATGTTATCCCTAATCATTTTACCATTATTATTTATTTTATTATCTATTACGAGGGAACTGTTTGAAGGCATTGGTCGCCGAGCTAGCTCCGAGACCAGAATTTGGATCGCAGCCTAAAAAGGTTAAGAACCCCTGCTCTACGTACACCCTAAAGCCCAATGCGTGTTTTAATAACCGAACGTAGAGTTTCAGGAAAAAAGTTCGTCTAGAAACATAAAATTTCTAAAGAAACTAATAAATTTCTAATCAGTAAAGATTCAGTTTCTAAAAGTTTGATTACAGACATCAAAAAGACTAACTTATCCAAAGAAAAACATAATTTTTACCAATTAGTAATTTTTTGTGCTTTTTACAGAAAGTTCATATTTCTAGACAAACTTTCTTCCCCAATTGTACATACTGCTTTCTTTTATTTTGAAAATCGGTTTATTTTTAATGTTCGCTCAATACTTTATCCAATGCACTGACAGTTCATATCAAACAAGAATGAGAAACAACCAAGTAACATTGTATTTTATGTTAATATTATTATTATTATTATTATTAATGTTTTTATGTCAAGAAACCTAAGCATCGGCCATGATATTACCTGATCTAGTTCTCAAAGTAATGTTTTTATCAACGGCATTCCGGCGCGCATTCTAATTTGGGCAATTTTGGTAGGTTTGAATTCGATTTAAACCTTGTTTCGGAAATCCTTTCATTCGTAATTCTCAACCTATGAGGAAGACTTCGAAGATGAGAGAGAGAGAGAGAGAGAGAGAGAGAGAGAGAGAGAGAGAGAGAGAGAGAAGTTGTGATTAGATCACGAGTTCGGAAGATATTGAGGTACAAAAGAGATTTACTTGAACAAAACTAAGGAATTCAGATACGATTAATTTTGTATGACTGTATAAAAGATTCGAAAAGATCATCTTCAAATTTGAAAGAAAGAAATTAAGGACCGGGGGCGGGAGGGAGGTGCGAGAGCATAGAGAAGGAAGAGGTAGCTTTACGAGCAGGTGATGGACCATCGTTCTGATAACGAAGTTTGTCCTTACATAAAAATAGGTCAAAAATCAAATCAAATTATCAAAACTTGTCTTTATATAAAACCCCTTTTGCGAATTCGTGAGATTCAAAACGTGAAACCATCACGGAAAGAAATATATATATATATATATATAATATATATATTATATATATATATATATATATATATATATATATACTAAAAACTGCCAAAATCGCGTGTTTATAGAGATTTTGATATTATAATTAAAATAATAAGATTAAAGCAAACTCTCTTTTCGTCTGTCTATTGGTGTCTTTAGTCAATAACTAAAATAAACTCAAATATTTCCAGAGTCTATTTATAAACACAAAAAAGAAAAAAAAAATTACTAAGACTATTATTTCCTATAAAATAAAAGGTAATATCAAAAAAGCCAAAGAACTCCATTTCGTGATTAGCCTAATTTTGGGGAGCTAGTTTTTCCAAAAAATATATTTAGAGACCCGCCCATCTCTCGTTATTATTATAATTATTTTTGTTTATCTATCAACCATGCGATTCTCCTATCAACAAGAGGGTGTGTAAATTGTGTGTGTGTGTATATATATATATATATATATATGTGTGTGTGTGTGTGTGTGTGTGTGTGTGTGTGCGTATATATATATATATATATATATATGTGTGTGTGTGTGTGTGTGTGTGTGTGCGTATATATATATGTTATAATGTTATAATGTTTCAGACCAACAAAGACCCTAGGATCCACTCATGGCTGGTCTACCTAACTGTGTTCGTGTATTGTGTATGTCCTCCGTGGTGGCGGAGGGGACCTACTACAATTTTACGTGGGTTCCGAACCACAAGAACATAAGAAATTTATGTAAAAACTGCCGGTAAATTGGCAACGACCAATTTTTACGAAACTAAATAATTATCAATTTAAAACTAATTAATTATCGATTTAAAATTAAAGATAGAATCTCTGATCCAGAGGATCAAGTCATAATAGACTACTATCCACAAATATGTTACACTCTATATCTATTTATAAAGGACATGCAAATATATCGGATCCAAAGAATCCAGTCAATTTCATTACGGTATCCATCAAGTCACGGTCCATATCGACAGCGGACCAAGTCAAAATTTACAATCATATACATTACAATATATACACTTACGAGAAAAAGAGTAGGTGTGGCTGTAAAGACTGTACAGTAATGTAGAAATGTGTGTGCACCCATTTTGGGTCTCCCATTTAAAGGTGTTTGTAGGGCAAGTGAAGATCATGAGTTTTTCAATACCTCACAGTACTATGGGGGGCACCGCTCGGCAGAGGAATCTCTTTAAATGGGTGTGTAAGGACAGAGAGTATCCCCTAACCCAAGACGCTGCCTCCCTATATCCCACAACACTTGTGTTGAGCTGTGGGATCTATCCCCAGAAAGCCTTAATTTTACTACCTTAAACTATACCCTTTCTATCAACATATGCGTCTAATCGATTTTTAAACATGTTTATAGACGTGTACTAATTACTTCTACCGGCAAACTATTCCAGCTATTTACTATTCTATGCGTAAAAAAGTTTTTCGCAACTGCTGTCTCGAACCTTCTACTTGTCAACTTACACCCGTTATTTCTAGTCCTATTATATTGAGATATTTCGAAAAAGCTATCTCTATCTACGTTATCGAACCCATTCATAATTTTGAAAACCTGGATTAGATCACCCCTTAACCTCCTGGTCTCGAGTGTTGTCAATTTTAACTCTTTAAGCCTATCCTCGTACGACTTTGACCTAAGCGACGGAATCATCTTAGTTGCTCGTCTTTGAACTCTTTCGATTTTGTCTATATCTTTGCGCATATACGGATTCCAAAATTGGACCGCGTACTCCAAATGGGGTCTAACTAATGATTTATAAAGTGGAACTATAATATCGCGCGATTTGTACTCAAAATTTCGAGCTATAAAACCTAACACTTTGTTCGCCTTATTGACCGCTGCTGTACTTTGTTTCGCTACTTTTAAATCACCCGTGACTATAACTCCTAAATCTTTTTCCTGCTCTACGCTTGTTAAATCTTTCCCTGACATACTATACGCAAATTTACCGTTACGCGAACCTATATGCAAAATTTTGCACTTATCAACGTTAAATCTCATTTGCCATGTGACTGACCAATCAACGATTTTATTCAGATCTTCCTGAATTTTACCTCTATCTTCGTCATTAATCGCCCTACCACCCAGCTTCGTGTCATCCGCAAACTTTGAAACTGTACTGACTAGGCGGACATCTAAATCGTTAATATATAAGAAAAAGCAAGGGGCCCAATACAGAACCCTGAGGAACGCCACTCGCTACATTAGCCCAGCACGACTCCGCTCCATCAACGGCCACCCTCTGTTTCCTGCCTCGCAACCACTCTTCTAGCCAATTTATTACTACACCCCTGATTCCATGAGCCTTAGTTTTTTCAATGAGTCTTTTGTGCGGCACGGTGTCAAACGCTTTTTGAAAATCTAAATACACTACATCAACCGCCCGATGTCTATCGTAATCGTCAACCACGCTTTGGAAAAATTCTAAAAGATTAGTTAAGCAAGATTTGTTTCGCCTAAATCCGTGCTGCGTATTTCTAACAAGTTTATGGTATTCTAAGTGTTCGACTATACGATCCCTAATTATTGATTCCAAAAGCTTACCTACAACAGACGTTAAACTGATTGGCCTATAATTTCCCGCCGCACCTTTATCGCCTTTCTTAAAGATAGGTGTTACGTTTGCTAACTTGAAATTATCTGGTACGCACCCCTCAGAAATAGACGCATTAAAAATCTTTGTTAGCGGCACAACAATGCTATCTTTTAATTCTTTTAGTTGTATGGGATATATGGAATCCGGACCCGGTGATTTACGCGTTTTCATTTTATCAATATAGCGCATTACTTCCCCTTCACTAACGACAATATTATCCAAAATATTACCATTATCAAAAGGTATTATGTCTATGACCGTAGGGATATTCGTTACATCTTCTATAGTAAAAACTGACGTAAAAAATTCGTTTAGCAAGGTAGCCATTTCCTTGTTTTCAGAGACTAGATCTCCATTTACATTTTTTAATGGACCTAAGACACTTTTTACTGGATTTCTATTATTGACGTATTGAAAGAATCGCTTGGGGTTTTCTTTACCGTCACGAGCTATGGAGATTTCAAATTCGCGTTTTGACTTTTTTATTACACTTTTAGCTTCACGCCTTAGAGATATGTAGTTGTTTCGTAACAACAGATTATCTTTATCGCACTTATATAGCCTATAAGCCCTATCTCTACTCTTTATAATGTCTCCTACTCTACAAGTAAACCACAAGGGCTTGTTGTTTACTTTCGCACGCTTAATTTTGTACGGTACACATTCCTCATTTATAGTCCTAAATACCGTTACGAACGATTCCCACATTAGTTTTGCGTTGGAGTTCCCCATTACGTTTTCCCAATTGACGTGTGAAAATTTATTTCGAAATTTACTAAAGTCTGCGTGCTGGAAGTTAGGAATTTTAGTCGAGTTAGTTGGTTTCGAGTGACTTACTGAGAGGACAAACTCTACCATATTGTGATCGCTATTGCTCAACGGTTCTATTACTTGAAGCTCAGTAATTAGCCTATCATCCGTAGTTATTACTAAATCTAAAATACTGTCCAACCTCGTAGGTTCCCCAACCTTTTGAATAAGAAAGCTATCCTCGAGAAAATTAACTAAACGATTACCTTCTGTGTGTGTGTTAGCGGCAATAAGCGAACTCCGGCATTAAACTTAATGCCTAGGCAATAAGCTGAAAGCTTAGAATGTGTATAATATTAAGTATAATGCCTGTTTATATATATATAATAATAATAATAATAATAACTATAACCTAACCTAACATAACCTAAACAGTGAAAGTGACCATTGTAACTAATGCTAATGCATTCTTAGCTTTCAGCTTATTGCCTAGGTATTATCTTAATGTCTGATTTCGTTTATTGCCACTAACATATAGTGCTGGAACTCCTGTTTCTCCTGTCACTGTCCTCCTTAGCTGATCTTTTTCTCTCATCTACCCTGTGAGCAGTCCAGCATGCTCTCAAACACACACTTCTCCCTCTATTCTTCACTACACACGCATGCATTTTACGCATTACACAATCTCTCCAAAATAAAAAATAAAAAAAATAGCATCGTGAGCCTTGGAGACCTTGATTTTGGCTCTCTCTTATAAAGGGGGGCATTTTTGCGGGCACCCGCCATTGGCCTCTCCTTTCTACATAACCCCCCCCTTCCCCAGCAATTCTGATTTCAGTTCAATAATTTTAAGTGCCTAAGTGTGTAATTGTATTTACAACGTCTGAAATTTAATTTCACTCAAATAAGTAATTGAAGTTCATTTGATAGAAATTTGTGACGTGACTTAAATCAAGGGTTTAATTTCATTATTTTTATTCTTTATAATTCCTTTATTTTTGTGACTATACAGCGAGGTGACGCCAATCTCTCTCGAATTGCGCTCTTGTCTGAGAATTTCTCCACCTGCGCAGTGTCGTAAACTGAGCATATGGAGCAACGCTTCCATTTCAACATCATCGACTGTAAATATAATTTATCCTTTTCCATTTAAAGCAAATCTGTGAGCATTTTCTTTCGAAGCGATGTTCCCATCGCTCGCGTATTTGAACGAGGCTTCGTGAATTCGGTCGCCGCTGTTGACCGATTAACTACATCATCATAAATTGTCGCTCCTCTCCTCTCCCAACATTCCTTCATCTTCGGTTGTGGTGTTCGGTAGTTATCGCGAATAAAGGAAATAATGATAATCATAAGGCAGACCGGAAACTGGCACAGCGCTCAGGCTAGTTAATACGGCCCACTGTCGTAATGCCTGCATTTTTATTAACATCATCATCGGGAGTCGAACCCGATGATTGGGAAACGATGCTACCCACTGAACTACTTGCGATGGCGAACAAAGGAATTCTACGAGTAGTTTCCTTTTTCTAAACTGTATCGAAGGAATTCTTGTCTCAGACTCACCCACATACGATGTCTGCATACATACATACATACATACATATATACATACTGTACACATATACATACATGCATACATACATACATATATATGTATAGATGTTAACAAAGGACATCTGTTTTTATGTCGTCCGGAGGAGAGATTAAGGCTCGTTACTGGAAATAATTACATTCAAATACGCTTTCAAATCAATACTCTGGAAAGGCTTCGCAGAGGGCGAGTCCCGTCGAGTCGTCACTAGGTAAAGCAGTGACGAGGTTGGGGCGTTTTCATTGGAGATGCAAACTTCATTAAGGCACTGGAATACCTTCGCTTTTAATAACACTTTGGACTATAATATTAATGTTTCTCTTTTCATTTTGCAAAAAAGAGAAATCACTACACTGTTTGTAGGTGGCTATGCATAAATCTGTTGAGAAGAGATATTCCAGCGAAGACTTTTGGAGGCTGCATCTTGCGTAGTGCCTTCAGACCTATAAAATGGTTGATATTTGAGTGGCACTCATTTCCATGAATTATGTGACTTTTTTATTTATTTAATGTATGAATTTTTCATAATAAAAAACGTATGCTAAGATATTAATTCCTTACAAGGAATTTATAAAAAAGTTTGAATGTTAAAATTTATTATTATTATTATTATTATTATTATTATTATTATTACTAGTAGTAGTAGTAGTAGTAGTAGTAGTAGTAGTAACTTTAAAGGGCACTCGCAAAACTTTGTCAATTATTAATTTGTTTAAAATTAACAAACGAAAATTTAATGAAGTTTACTGATAAGAAATTGAGTGCATTCGTGTTCAGATTGTTACTATCACCTGTAATAAATATTGTGTAACTACCTGAAAAAGTAATGGAAATCCATAGGCTTGACATTCGCCTTATAATTACTGTACATTGGTCATATTCCTGTTAAGGACGCAACTTTTTGTTTTTTATCTTGTTACATATCTCTTATGAAATTAAGTCTGTTTAGATTTGTATCGCTTGTGGCAAGGGTCCCCAACCTTTTTAGGTCGAAGTGTCCCCATACTTTCTTATGGCAAGGGTCCCCAATCTTTTGAGGTCGAAGTGTCCCCATACTTTCTTATGGCAAGAGTCTCCAACGTTTTTAGGTCGAAGTGTCCCTATGCTTTCTATTTCTTATGGCAAGGGTCTCCAACCTTTTTAGGTCGAAGTGTCCCTGTACTTTCCAAGTACCACAGTCGAAAAAGTTGCGGGTTATTTACTTACAATTAAAATTACTTTTTAAATACATTAAAGTACTTCAAGTAATTAATTATCACTTAGCAAAGCTACATACTAAAACCGTTTGCTTACCACCTAAAAGAATCTCGCGTACCAAGGGTTGGGAATCGCTGGCTTATGGTATTTATCCTTCGGTACTTAAAATTGCTGGAGTGATGCCAGTGTTTATCGTCCCATTGCAATGTTACCAAAGTTTTTTTAAAAAAAATTTAACAGAAGATCGTACAGTATTATTTAAGATTCCAGCATTTCATCTAATCTTTGCAATAATCAGTAAAGACTCGTAAAAACTCCTAAAAGTGATAAATTTTACATTTTTACTCAATTCCTTCAGTAAATAAAATTCTCTATTCTCAAATAAATCTTTCCTTAATTCTCGATCTGTCTAAGTCTCGCTATGTCTAAAGCTTTCTATGTGTGAATCGTGAATAAATTGCTCGTGAAAAAGTCCTGACGCTACGGTTTTCTTGGCAGTGAATGTGTGCAAAAAGGATCGTGAAATTATACTTAAGGTTTTTATGATGGTATCGTATAAACCAGATTATCAAGTTACGTTTTTTAAGTAATATTGAAAATAGGATTATGAAATTATACTTAAGGTTTTTAATAGTATTATAATATCAGAAAAGTATTAAATTATACTTATGTTTTTAATTAATAATGGTATGGAATAGGATTATCAAATTATACTTATGTTTTTAATTAATAATGGTATGGTAAATAGGATTATCAAATTATACTTACGTTTTTAATTAATAATGGTATGGTAAATAGGATTATCAAATTATACTTACGTTTTTAATTAATAATGGTATGGTAAATAGGATTATCAAATTATACTTTGGGTTTTTTTATGTTTATTTGAAAGGTGTGTGAAAATATACTTAAGGTTTTTATCATGATATTGTACTATTTGTATAACACAGGATGTTCATAAAGTCACGCAAGTGAATATGGTGAAGTGTACATTCACTCGCGTGACTTTATGAACACCCTGTAGTATGCTTTACATTCCTGTTCATGAAATTATACTTAAAGTTTTCATGACAATATTGTAAAAAGAATTACAAAATCATACTTGGGGGTTTTCATGGTGGTGTAAAGAGTTCTTTGAAATTCTACTTATGGTTTTGACGTTTCTTTAAGAAGAAAAGAATTCATAAAATTGTATTTTATGAAGGATACATAAAATAGAATGGCCAGAAATGGCCAGAAATGGCCAATATTGTACGTGGGTTCATGAAATTATACCTAAGGTTTTCATGGTATTGTAAATAGATTTATCATATTATGCTTAACAAAATTAAAGCAATTTATCGATTATAATTGAATTTATTCCTCTGCCTTTTACTATGAAACAAATGGATTTCTAGGGTCCCGCGTTGGAACCTTGTTATTTCATTATACAGGGTGTTCAAAAAAAAGAAACGCAACCCAAATAGAAACGAAAAGTGTTCGGTAACAATAATATATGCATTCTACAATGGGTTGCGTTTCTTTTTGAACACCCTTATAATATGAATTCTGATCTTGGCTAATGGGCAAAAAATCTTTGTACATAATACGGTTTTACTTCAATAAAGTAAAACTTACTTTCGGAATATATTTGAGTTTTATATTCACCAAAGCTTAGAAAGTAGTTTAACTTGAATTTATTATAAATAACTAAAGTCAAGGCTAAGTTCATAATATTTAATGTTTAACTTTACAATTTTGTACCTTTTAATTATTATTATATACAAATACATACAGTACGTATCTGGAGCTTGTTCCGGTATATGTTATCTGTCTTAGAGTTTATTATTAATTGTATAAGACCTCATTTGAAAACTAAATTATCACCACCTTATCAGAGGATGAGATATTTATTAAATAATTAAATAATTAAATAATTATTAAATAAGTTAATTATTTATTAAATAATTATTTACCTGCTGAAGAACTAAAGACAATTTATTCATCAATTTTTATTCAATAAACTTTTATGAACATTTTTTGGGGGTTCATCTCCTTCGGTTGTAAAAACATGATAAATAAACAAAACAGAATTAAATTGTATATAAGGAGTATGCTTCCTTGAGTTATAGATGTAACATCATTTCAGTTTGTAATATGTATAACTGTTTAGGACAGTGGTTCTTAACCTTTTTAGGCTGAGACCCAAATTCTGGTCGCGGGGCTAGCTCAGCGACCAATGCCTTCAAATAGTTCACTCGTAATAGATAATAAAATGAATAATTAATGGTAAACTGATTAAAGATAATATAAATAAATGATAACTGACAATTTAATGACCCAATCAAAATGGTTTGGCGACCCAATTTTGTGTCGCAACATATTTTAATTTAATTTATATTTAACCCTATATGGACAGAATTTTCTGTAGGGTTAAGTTATAAATGCAACACTTGTCCATATACGGTAAAGAATTTAATGTTAATTTAAATATAAAAAACATTGAAATGTATATAAAACCATGAGGGCGTATAGTCAGTTCACTCACTCTGATGGCGGAACCAATATTGTTATTTATAGCTTTCATTTCCGTTTACAAATGAGTAGAAATAATCAATCATTTACATTCTACAGGGCTGTAAAAGATTGGAATAGGCTTCCAGTGACTATCAAAGCTGTGGTTGAGTTTGGCCCATTTTACTTAATCCAAAATTTACGTAAGTAGTCCCGCAGTTTATAAAGTCGACTATTTTAATATTTGCCTTTTAATTTCTTCATAAAAGATAATTGAAAAGGCTTTTCTTGTGTTAAATTATTATTTTTCTTTTTGGTATTTTTACTCTAGTAACCTATGTCATAAATGTACAGAAAATTAATTGGTCAAATGGTTGGTAATCACGTGATCTCATTGAAAGTAAGAAATTTCCTGTGTGAAGATGGTAGTATATTCAGTAGCTGTTGTTTACCTTTACAGAGCAGGAATAGCCAACTTCCTTAATCTCGCGATCCAGTATCTTACCTAGACAGTAATCTGGAAGCCGATTATATGACCGGGTAAAGTACGTTTAGTAGATTTGTATCACGATATATTAAAAAAAAAACTATTTTAAAAGTCAGAAATACTAAATAACACTGGCCGCGGGCCACCAGTTGGCCATTTATGTTTTAGGGGATCTGCGCGTCTTAACGGGGTTCAGATTCCAGGAACTTTACAAAAAAAAAGCTTGCTTTTGGAGCAGTGACGCATGTGCAAGCCGCAAGGCATCTAATCATTATCTCTATTTTCACTCTTTCCTACAGGTATAATATTCGCTTGTGACTGAAGTAAAAATTAACGATTATACCTTATTATAATCCATTCTGATTACGTATTTAATTCGTATAGATTTCAATGGCCTTAATTGCATTCATATTAATGCCGCAATGATACAAAAAAAATTATTTCCCACGACCTACATTGCAGCTGGGAGAATTTTAGGGTCAGGGAGATATAATTTTTAAATGAGAATTATGTGAAAATGAATTCATATTTATTTTATCATTTGATGCCGTTGTGACTTCACTTTATTTTTAACTTCACTTTAACTTAAAAGAAAATGCTTCCCACGAGCTATATTATGTGACTCCATTTTTTTTCATATCAAATGGACATCATTATTTTTTCAGTGTATATATATATTAGTGGTGGACCGGATGTCAGTTTTTCGACATCCGCGGATGCGGATCTTTAATTTCGATATCCGCAGATGCGGATGCGGATATTTAGTTAATCTATCAATATAATATAGAATTATGAAATATGACATAATTTTTCAAATTTCGTGATATTACTATTATGGCAGACAATGCATAAGAATTAAAATTAATATTAATGTTTTCATTATGATAAAAATAATAACTTTCTCAAGAGTTTCAGCCACAGAAAATTCAATGAAACAAGTTTCATTCAATTTTCTGTGTTACCATGTATTTATATGTTGAGGTTTATATATTTGTTTGTTCATTAATAATTAATACTTTACATGAAATGTGCATGACTGAGCCTTATAAGCTACTTTATAAGCTAATTTAATTGTAAATTGCATAATTTATTAGAGGTAATATCCGCATAACATCCGCAGTCAGAAATGAGGATGCGGATGTTAAAAATGATGCGGATATCCGGTCCACCACTAATATATATATATATGTTGTTGGGAGTGCAAAAATGAGAATTTTGGAAATTCCTCTGGAGGAGAAGATTGTAGACATCAATCGATCAGGAAAGTACTCTGGGTTGAAAATTTTAAAAAATGGCATCATGAGCTTCAAAGGCCTTGATTTCGGCTCTCTCTTATATTCGTGGGGGTGGACATTTTTGCGGGCACTCACCCTTGGCTCCTCCTTCGTACATAAAAAAAAAAGTACAAATTTAACATAAATGAAAAACATAAGTTAGGATATAAATTCGAAGTAGGTGTCAGGTAACTTCCAGGAAAGGCTGCATGACTTTAAATTTGCTTTCGCCTGAAAGCAAATTTAAAGTTAACGTGGAATCAGACCCACGTCCCATCGGGGAAGTCAGAAATTACAAACCCCTCGCCTGAACTCGCTCTCACGATCTCGCGATCAGCAGCCCCAGTGTCTTACCACTAGGCCACTCAGGGTACACATTAATTTACCAGCTTTTTAATGAAAGGGTGAACAACTGCGTAAGCTGTGCACCCCCTGCTCTCACCGGGAATCAGCAGATTCTATATTAATAATAATAATAATAATAATAATAATAATAATAATAATGAAAACGGTATGGGTTGTGGTAATTGCTGACTACCCGATACTTTTCTCTCTACCCATACTTAACACTGTATATTTGGGTATGGGGTAGGTCTGCTTCTTCGTTAAATTCATTAAAATCGCTCAGAATAAAAATGTTTCAAAAACATTCTTATAGACAACTGGTGAAGGTGGTATATAATGGTATCGATCGCGAAGTTATAAACCTGAAGTTCCTGGGTTCGAGTCTAAGTTCAGGCTTCAAGTTTCAGCGATTAAGACCCTTTGAGTCTCCCTTGGTGGGTTGAAGGCACGAATTCCATAAAAAGCTGTAGTTCCCCTCAGTCATGTGGTCATTATATCTTACGAAAGGGGTTAAACAACCCCAGTTTTTATTATTATTATTTTTATTATTATTATCCTAGACACGATAATTTAATTAATGCATAAATGTATGACAAATTGTGTATTGTAAAATGTGTTTTACAAGTCCTGAAACACACACACACACACACACACACACACACACACACACACACACACACACGAAAGAAGTGTAATTGAACTTCTTATGATGAAGTTTAAAAAGTTGGATAATAGAATCGAACCTTATAAACGAGTAATAAAACTTCGGGAAATAATTTCACAAGACATAGTCAACAACTCGGGTGAAACTTAACATTTATATTTCTTACATATGTATTCGCATGTTATTAAATACTTTAGAAATTGTTGTGTATCTCACTGTATAAGTCTTATTATTAAATAAATGATATAGAAATTCCAAATAAAATTTAAGTGGATTCTTTTTATTATTATTATTTCACAAATTATCTGTAGCTAACTTTAATTTATTATCATCGTATGTAGGTCATCAAAGTTACTTAATTAAGAAGCAATCAACTAATTAACTTCTTGGATTAAGATTTATGGAGCGAAGTTGGACACTAAATATCATTAGTACAGAAAACTAGATCTTCTTTCAGTTCTAATTTAAATCTGCATCAGGAAAGGACGAGACTGGCAATGAATGAGAAGGGAGTAATTTAGCGTTGCTAAAACAACTGTTTACCAATCTGCCTAAAATAAACAACCCCCCCCCCTGACATGAAGTTTCAGTGAGCGATTTGTAAGCGCTTTGCTCGTAAACTGCTAAAACAAGGACGTTCTCCCTCCTCTGCGGGAATGTCAAATGAACTTTGGCAAAATTCTGACCACGCTCTCATATAAAATCTCACTGTCTTGACGCAGAGATTTGTCCTGTCTTTTACGAGGTTTACGAGAAAGCTACTCAACACTAGAATTGATTGATTTTATGTACATGTTATGTGCCATCATTGAATTTAGTTCTCTTTCAACAACCATGATTTTAGTTTGATAAAGATTATATATATATATATACTAGGGGCACTCAATATATTTTGCTCCACCCTTCTTTCTTAGCTAAATAATAGGCCATAGAACTGAAATGTCTTTTGGGCCGTAAGTTTGAACTTTCTGCGTTTCACAGTCATGTACGTCGTAAACAGAGAGCTGTTATCGAGTTCTTAACCGCAGAGAAGGAAACAGTTGGAAATATTCACAAACGTCTAAAAAACGTTTACGGAGATGCTATTGTTGATCGAAGCACAGTTGGACGCTGGTCTAAACGTGTGAGATCATCGGAGAGAGGGAGAGCCAGCTTTGATGATGAGTCAAGCAGCGGTCGCCCGCCATCGGCTGTGACATCTCACACTGTGCAACGTGCTAACAGCATCATTCGATCAAATCGGCGCGTCACATACAAGGAGCTATCACTGGAGCTAGGAATTAGTGAAGGAATTGTGAATGCGATAATTCAGCAACTGGGATACTCAAAAGTGTGTTCACGGTTTGTTCCTCGCGAACTGACTGAAGATCACAAAGCCCAAAGAAAAAAGAAAAGAAATTGCTTCTGAGTCGTTAGATCGATACGAGACAGAAGGGGATGACTTCCTTTCACGAATTGTGACTGGGGATGAGACTTGGGTACACCACTTTGAACCTGAAACAAAACGCCAATTCATGGCGTGGCATCACGCAGATTCCCCACGCAAGAAAAAGTTCAAAATGGCTCCCTCTGCAATAAAGGTTATGGCCACCATCTTCTGGGACATGAAAAGGGTGATTCTGGTGGACATTATGAAGAAAGGACAAACAATCAACTCAGAGGCATATATTGCTACCCTACAGAGACTCCAGAGACGTATAAAGCGAGTTCGTCCGGAGAGAAAACTGGAAGACGTCCTTCTTTTGCACGATAACGCAACACCACACAACAGTTTGTAAACAAGAGAGGCCATCACAAAAATGCGCTTCACTGTGTTACGCTACCCTCCATACAGCCCGGATTTGGCACCTTTAGACTTCCATTTGTTTGGGTCAATGAAGGATGCTATTCGTGGAAGAAAGTTTCAGAGTGACGATGAAGTTGTTGAGGAGGTTAAGAGGTGGCTCCAGCGGAACCCAGCGAACTTTTACCAGCAAGGAATAAAGGCTCTTGTTTCGAGATGGAGGAAAGCCGTAGAAAGGATGGAGACTATGTGGAGAAATAAAAACTTGTAAAAAAGGTATGTAACTATTTGTGTACAAAATTTCTGGGACTTACAAAGGAAACTTGGAAAGAAAAAAAAGGTGGGGCAAAATATATTGAGTGGCCCTCATATATATATATATATATATATCAGTGGCGACTCCAGCTCTTCAAGACTACTCGGGCTCTTTTTAAATTTTCAAGTCTACATATGAGCCGACATTTAAATGCATGACAATAACTTAAGATTATCAATAAAATAAATAAATACATACCTCTGTAAAAAAAATGATTTGAATTTTATTCACTTGAACATAAAGTCCAAGCGTCTTGGTTTTAAAGCAAATTCCTTTAATATTTGGTCATGTAATTCCTTTTTGCACATGGGTGGGCTATACTTCTCAGAATACTTATAATATTAAAAATAAATCAGATTATTTAAGAAAAGCGAACAACCTCACATTGCGGCAAAAATCAAACTGCACCGCCACCCAAGGCAGTTGAAGGCACGCTTATCGAAACGTAAAATGTTACCATGTATCGCCAGAATTAAAAATTATGCCTCTACAAGGCAGAAGGATATAAGCCCGAGTTGAAATGTTTTTTTCTTTATAAAAAAAATTAATAGGAGGAAAAATTATTTAATGAGAATTAGAAGAAGGACTATTATGCAACCGTATGCAAGCAAATAATTATTCATTAAAATAACTAATATACGATATTACTTATACTTTCTCGGGCGTAATGTTTTGCGCCCGAGTAAAGGATCTTGAAAGATTACACGAAAACTTAGTGTCAATATAGTTTTTTATAGGTAGTAAGGGTATCTAAATGCGCTCAAAATTTGCTTGCGTGACGAAGGCTAGACAGAAAAATAGTAACATACTACCAGCCAAAAACCATTTTTACAATTTGTATTTAAAACTTTTTTTAAAACTTAAATCTGTAAATACACAATTTTATCTCTCATGCTTCTCCTTGCCTCTCGGGCTCAGCCCGAGAAGCCCGAGTGCAGGAGTCGCCACTAATATATATATATATGATGACTCATGAACACACAATTTTGCATAAATACAAAAATTGGCCGCACCAGGATTCGAACCGGGGATAAAAGTTAACACAACCTGTCATATATTTAAGTAATTGAGGAAACGTATGATGCTGCATAAATTCATCCATGACGAAGTAATCTAAAATTTAATATACAGTAATTTCTCTCCAATCTCATTCATACAACATCAAGTCTCATTTTCTGAATGAAGACCTCAGTCATGCATGTTGATTTACTGCGTCATCAGGATGTTTACTTCACATTCCCAAAGTGGTGTGAATATAACACGCTCCATACCACATAATTTTTCACTTATGTTGGTAATACGTCGCACGAATTCAAATACATCGCATTTGTTCGTTTAGCTCTGTAAACAGCGTCAACATTTCCAATTAACGCTCCAAATGTAAATAACAGCTTCATCACTAATTAATTTTGGTATGTTTAAAATTTACATAAGTGGGTTCTCTGAGGTTTCCCCTATTTTTGTACATATAAAACTTAACTCAGAATTCTTAGAATTATCTTTATATGTCCTTTATATACTGAAAGACTTGAGGGTAAGTCTAGTTTCTTTATAGTTGGTACTTTGCCCATACAGTTATTTATGTCATTGTAAATTGTAAAACCAATCTATTTATTTTATTATTAATAAAGGTTATTCAAAGTTTAATAACATACAGTCCCGTCAGATTGACGGCTTACCATACTTAAAAACCGCTATTGTGTTACAAGAAATGTCAAATTTAGGTTTCTATATTTGGACTAAATTTCAATTTATAATTATTTTTAGCAAAAGTCTTAACTGCCGCATTTTTCCATAAGATTCAGTGGGTTCCCCCCCCCTGACTTCCTTCTTTTCTTCCAAAAATTACCAATATAAATTTTTGAACTAATCAAATACCCGCCCCGAAATCCCAATTGCGCATCTTATACTTTACTATAAAAATTTTCCATCTCATCTAAAAGTAGGTCTTCCGCCTTCCGCGCACTAACAAAAAGCCCCACCGCATCGCTAACAAGATATAGTCTATTTTATGGGTTTCTGAACTTTTATTAAAGTTGTTTGCGAAGTATATATATAGAATAGACATTCCAGAATGTTCTTTTCAGTTATGTCTTTATTTGTGGCCTTCCGAATATTTCACACGGTTTCCCTCTAAACGAAGCGAAGAAATTAAGGTCGTAGGTTCGAATCCCGATGATGCTGGTAATAATGATACAGGAGTTAGACCAATGGGATTAGTCGGCTTGAGCGCTGTTCCAGTTTGTGGCTCTTCCCACTCATTATTATAATTTTTTGGCATTTGAATTTTTAAAATTTTCCAATTAATACTATGGCTACTTCTGTACATATATAGTTAAACAATGCATTAAAATTATTCGCGGTTCTACATACATATTTAGTCGGGTAATTCAAAGTACAGTAGTTTGGTCATAAAAATATTCATAGCCTCCATTACCAAATAAATTTCAAATATCTTCCGATCTTAATAAAAACACTTGAATTTAGCACGAGATTTTAATTATAAAAATACTATTAAATCTCGTTTAATTAACCAAAATTAATTAATTAACGCAAAATGCAAATGGGTGTGTCTAGTCTAACGGATGTGAACAATAGAATTAGCATATATAGGCCAAACCAGTAAATCTTTAGACGTAAAAAATTTAGCATAAATAGGCCAAACCAGTAATTCTTTAGATGTAAAAAAAACAGCATATAATATGCTCGTAGAACCGCAAATAAGTCTGATACGTTATTTAGCCGTACATATAAAACTAATCGTTGTATTAATTGGGTAAACTGAACCATTCTAATCAAAATTGAAGACATAACTGAAATGAATATCCAATCTAGAACGTAAAAATGTAATTATTTAAAAAAAATAATTTGGGAACTTGTGAAATGGATCCTCTCTTGAAATATGTTTACTTTTTCCTTTAATTTTCAGTCGTTAATTCTCTTTGACCTCTTTCATTTGCGTTGTACACATAAATATTCCTTTTTCTGTTTCCTTTGTTCATTCCCTGATGAGGGATTGCAAAATACGAAAGGACTTACAATTAGTTTATTTTTGTGGGTGTGTATCATTTATTAATTTCACGGGTTTAATTGGGAAATGCATACCATATCTATCTATATATCTGTCTACATATATATAACGAAAAACACGCTTGCTCATGCTTGTAATTCCATATATATATACAACCGAATTTTATCTTGTACATACATTATCTAAGACCCCATTTCCCATTCTTAATGGGGTAGGCACGACGCTTGAACTCAGAACTGAAGGCACTCAAATAAATTGCGCACATTAAGATACATAAGGATTCTCACCGGCAATAAGGTACCACTTTGACCATAGTGATTTGATGTTATTTTAATGGCAAAGTTTGGGTTACACGTCTAGTGGTATGTCAGGTGATACCATCGTCTACATTTGCGTAAACAAATCGTTTCCATTCCACCCTGTTTCTTGCTAACTTTTGCGTCATATTCAACTCCATTTTATATACTTTCTAATTACTTCATTCCACTTTTTACGAGGCCTTCCTTTACTTCTCACACCTACACACTCACTATTATACATCTTTTTAGCATTTCTATCACTCTTCATTCATTCCACATGGTCATACCAACGTGCTATACTAGCTACCCTCTATTATCATGTCTATTGAGTTTTCCATTCAACACTTTATCCAAACATCTTCATTTCTCATACGATCAATCCGTTTTACACCAATGTATAAATGTTTTCGCTTCTGACTGAGAATTATCATGTCACACAATAAACAAAGGCTTTTTTGCAACCTTCTTTACATAGAAATATTATCTTCCATTGTCTCAAATCACTCAAAAAAGAAGGTTTGAAGACAATTTCTTCTATCTAAAGAAGTTATGTATCATTAAAGAAGGTATTATATCATCTGACAAAAAATCTTGATACCCAGAAGAAGGAAAACTTCCCTTAGAATGCACCCTCGGAAAGAAATTGTAAGTTCTAAATTTAGAAGGTTTATTTTGAATGCAAACGAGTGTCTCACATCGCATACGTCAGTGTTGGCACCAGTACACTTTCATGCAGACCTCTTGCTACAGCAACACTGAAAACTTCCTACCAGTGTTTTTATTGCGCCCATGATTTGCTTGCTGAGCTTCACTGATATATGTTGTACTTTCAAATTCCAGTGTACTTGTACTACTTGTATTTCTGTACATCAACCACCCCAAATATTTCAATTGTTTCACAACCTCTAAATTTATCTCATTCATCCCAATATTACATGCTGACTCTTTCAACGACAAGAACCATGTTTTTATTTGCATATTACATGCTGACTCTCCTTCTTTCTCCATGACAAACCTTGCTTTTATTTACATTCATATTCGATGTATTCCTTTCACATACTTCATTAAAACTTGTCACCGCTTTCCTTAATGCATTCTCTCTCTTCACTCTGTTTCATACACACTCACACACACCAGATGCTGTCATCACTAAACTATACACTATACACTTTCACATATTATGTAAATCCATTTGTTCATCATCTATCTCTCCAAGAACTTCCTCTACGCTATACTCTGTTGCCACCTCACTCAAATTCAACTTTTCGGCTTTTATTCTCTGTACCTGTCCACCGCGTCTCTTTTATATTAAACACCAACCAACTTAACTTTACACAATACAATCATATGATCTGACAAACCTTCATTTAACTCCCAAACAGTTTTTGTATCACATACATCCTTCAGCATATTTTTACTTACTCACACATAATCTATCCCAGGGTTTCCCAATCCTTTGCGGTCTGGGACCCCTTTCTAACCGTCGTAACTTCCGTTGACTCCCCTTCCCTCCTTCTCCATAGCGCTAATTTGCTTAACTTTTTAATATAAAAGAAAAAATACAAACTACGAAAATTAGTGTATTATTTATCGTCACAAGAATGAACTTTTACAGTAAAAACCAAAAAGTATATAAATATAACGTAAATGTCCAACAAAATGCTGGAAGTTAATATTTCGAATTCTGTTTGGAGATACCACCGCGGACCACAGTTTGAGAAACCCTGATCTATCCTATTCTTTTCCGCTTATCTCTCTCTCTCTCTCTCTCTCTCTCTCTCTCTCTCTCTCTCTCCCCACCATGTGTTGGAAGTGTGTATTTATAACACAGACCTTTTATCACAGAGTTCTCTATCGCCATTGTCATTCATTCAGGAAACACCATGCTTCCCACTTACTCCTGGCTCAGGGCCAACTCTCACTCTCCCATTCAGGTTAGCCATTACAATCACCCTGTACACATTTTCTATGCTTCCAACCACATTACCTATCATATTCCAAAAATAATTCTTCGCTTCTACACGCATCACATGGTATATATTAAATAAACTTAAACTTAGAGTACAGGTAACAGCCATGTATCACATCCCCCAAGGAAGTTAGGGGTAGGGGCCCGAGCCTGGGTTCCCTTAGCCAGAGTCAATTGAAGTGGGGTGGCCGGCCCACCGCTTCATCGTGACGTAAGATACAGAAAAGACAACCTTCCAGCTCTAGGAACCACTGGGTTCGAATCCATGACTCAGCGGAGTCTCAGCACTGCTGGGCGGCTCCCTAACCGAACATATAGACATATAGACACTTATACTCTCTCATCTGCTCAGGCCACTCATCTTTCATTATTAAGGTAACATCCCTTTTACAGCTTCTTCCTAACTCTATGCTCGAGTTCACATCTTTTATTCTTCTCCTCTCTCATTCCTATTCACTTTCGTTTCGAACAAAGCAAGTCGAAACGTCCTTCTTGTCAAATCTTGGTCATTTGCACCCTCTTTGTATCCTCATTTATACCCTCAACATTACACACTGCCACATGATCCCGCAAAAACTCCCGAGGGCAGCGTTGGTGGGCGCGCTACCAAAGTTCAAGGGTTGTTTTATCATTTATAATAGTATTTTTTCAGAGCTGGGGGCCCAGCCCAATCTCCAACCCCGTTACGTACAGGGAGGCGGAGGATATAGCCTCATCCCTAGATTCTTTGTACAACAGCCTTTTACGACACGCACAACGAAAGCGGGCTAACAATTCTCAAACCCACTTATTCACAGGGAATATCATATAACGTATTCAAAAAATATCCGATCGGTTTTATGTTCAAAACCGCATCCATTATAATCCGAATAACTGGTAAAATATTAGCGTAAGAAAATGTACGCTTAACGCTAATCATTAATTTATAATTTGGATAAAAAAGCATACCTTTTCATAATAATAATAATAATAATAATAATAATAATAATAATAATAATATAATAATCAGTTTAATCCAATTATTTTTATATTCATACGAATTAACGTGAAATTTTGGAATTTATATAAAATAATAATTAAATGAAATCATAAATCAAATGAAAATTCTGAATCAATACCCGAATCACAGTTCGCTTCAGCCCATTTAATTAAAAATAGCTAAAAGTAATCCTTCCGTGAAAGGAGTTAACACCATTTCTTTGAAATGAAAATCACAAAATATTTCGAAACGTGCGAAGAATTTGTGACGCAGCTTCGGGCGGGAGGGGCGTGTTTTGAGTAAATAACTAATGTAAAATAGACCTTATTGATTTTGGTTGAATTTATAATACGATTTTCTCGAATTTTGGCTACGTCCACTCCTTTTTCATTTTGAGGAAATGGTATTAGTTCTCCACGCGGCTGTATTAATCAAATTCTGTTGCACAATTGAGCGGCTTCGAAGTTAAAGAGAATTTTTAGTTAAGAATGGAGGTTAGCAATTTTTTTGGCCCCCATCAAAATGGCTACTTAATTTCCGAGGCCCGTTTCAGTTAGTTTTTTCTAACGCTGCTCGTAAATTTTAAGGGGTTTGGTTATTCCCACTTGGCGGCATTCCCAT